>JABFPT010002360.1:0-19135 GCA_022817245.1 Nixonia krombeini
ACGAAGTCGTGGATTATTCTAAATAAATAATAGAATTAAGTGGCATCAAGGCGTATCGGTCCGGGTGACGCGGCTAATTGACAATACTCGTCTAGAACCATTTTTCGATTCGCAAACTGCTTTTTCACACTCGTCACGCGCATCGACTTTTCGTAATTCTGTTACACTCGGGTCATCCGTCATCGCGCGACACTGCTCAGTTTCTGTTTCATTACAGCGTTCTTTCCATCACCGGTTTGCACAACGACATAGTCTCGATTCAAAGGTGCGCGACGCGAAATAAATCAATCGGCTTGTCGATGCAGGGTATTAATAACGCGTTAATAAACATGTCTCGCCTGTCATTGGTTAATATTATTGTCATGTTGTTCAATTCATATATTCAATTTTTCGGGCAAAAAATAAACCCCTTAATATATTCGGGAAAGGGGCGCGAGTGACGAAAATGTATGGGAAAAGAGGAAAACAATTTCTCGAAATGTCAAATCGAGGAACCAAACATCGCAATAGTGTGTATTTTTTGCTCGTAGGTGTAGTGTGTCGCAGTGTTTGGTATGCGTGGATTTAAGACGAAAACGTTAATGATCCGATATGAGGAAAAGTTTGGAAGATGAAAAATGACGGTGGAACATGCGGAACGCTTTTCCTGGGTATTTATCAAGACTTTATTGCAGTCCACGTTATACATGTAACATTTTCATCCAGGGACACAGGGTGGGTAATTTACCGCCCCTAAAAGCTCTTCAACTTTTACGCGATACGTTGCGTATTTTATAAAGGCTGGTCAAATTTTTTGTACCAAGCCATAACTCATAAACCTTCTAAATGTTTCAGATCGATTCGACGGGTTCAATGGCCCGTCACGCGCGCGTACTTTTATTACTCGTGTATTTCGAATTTATAGTTTGTTACAGCGGAAGACAAAATAGTTTCAAAACAAGCTCGGGAATTTTTCCCTACGCTTTTCCTTAACGCGGGAGTTTTCACCGTGTTCGGTGATTTTTAACGCGATCTAATTTGCGACTTTGATATTGCTTTTATCTTTTCTTCAATCCTAGAGTTGTTTCCTGAAAAAAAGAAAGAAAACAGACCGGCAGGTTGGCATGTGAATAAGCAGGAATTATTTTTAAAGCGATAAATCACTTTTCTCCGTCGCATTACACACACAGTAAGGTAATTATCATTTACATACTCTTCGGACGAAAATGTAAGAAGACTTGACACTTCTTCTCTCAAGGAAGAAACGAATAAGTTGAAAATCCGATACTAAAAAGAGAGTAATTATCTTAACGACGGTAGGGAAAAAGCCAGGGAAGTTTCCCTCGACGTTTGTTAAATCGTATACAACTCATTTTGGGAGAGTAAGTCCGTCGTCCGACAAAAAGCTTGCCAGTATTCCCCGTAAGAAGAGAAGCCGTAAAACCGCGCAACTGTCAATGGCGGAAACGTCTCATTGTCAATTTCATTTGCAAATATCTGTTAAATGTCACGTTCCAATTAGATCCACGTTCGGCACTTTTGCGCCGCGAATTAACATTCACCGGAGTCTCGCTCGGCTGCTTGCGATTAGCGGCCGCGCGACACGCGGCGTGTTCGAATGAGAGGTCGGCGACGGAAGGCTACAACAGACCGTCGAACGCGAGCTGTGGACATGCCCGCATTAGGCTATCGCGAGACAACGATGAAAGGATGACTGGCTCTCGATCGCAGCTGCCACACGCCTCGCCGACGAGCTTCCGTCACTCCGCGGAAAATACAAAGCTGGCACGCCGCTACTGCGTACATTTATAGCCGTCCCTTTATTTCCCTTCTTTTGTGCTTCGCCGAGTATCGAAAAGTGGACATCGAAGCGCGGTCTAAGCCGATAATACGAGTCGCGGTTGGGTAAATGGTATTCGCTGTCGGTGAGACATTGTCCAAAAAAAAAAAAAAAAAAAAAAAATAAAAAATAAATAACTAAAAATAATCACAATATAATTTAAATGAGTAACTAACCAATGAAACAAATAATTTCTATGGCCTTTTTGCGCTCGGCAATTTCGCGGTTCAGTGGTTCTCAGTCGTCCCTGTCATACAACGTTTCGTGCATTCTTCAATATACGTGTACTGATACATACGCGTGTGGATATATGTGTATGTGTGTGTAGGGGCGCGCATTTTCGCGCGTTTGTGTGTGTGTGTGTGTGGAAAATAGCCAGGTAGAAATGTAGCGGGAAGAATTCGGTGGAAACGCGGTGCGGCGATGGCGGTTGGATTCAGGGGCTGAAAAGTAGCCGAGAGAGCGGTATTGCTGCGAGAGAAGTACGTATGTACACACACGCGAGCTTCTACCTGCCGCTCGACTCATCCAGAAGGAAATAGTCGATAAAACTGGTTTGACGAGTGTCGGGGACCCCGTGGCGGTGGTTAGTTACCTGGCCGGACTGTCTCGTGTGTTTGGTCAAGTTTCTCTCTCCTTCTCCCTCTCGCACGCCTCTTAAGCTGCGCTTCTTTCCCGCTCACTCGACGCTTCTCAGCCAACGGCCAATCGTCGAACGGCGACACTACTACAACCTGCCGAGAAGTATCGTCATCTCGACAACACCGCCGCTGCACAATAGAAATGAAAATTAATGGGCACCGGTGCGCTCGCGCGAAACAAAGCGTCCAGCGAAATTTCGACCGCCCATTCTGAGGATCGAGTTGGACGCTGTTTATTAACGAACACCCGATTCGCGGCTATCGCCTTTGGAACACTAGATCTGCGTCGACAAACGCGGATCTCGCGCTTCCTGGTCATTTCTCGCTGTTGTATCAAATATGTCGGTTGTTATGTTTCTTCTGAATGCTTGAGCGAAACTGAATACTGGAAAATGCATTTTCTATGTTAAAACACAATCCTGGTTTCTGTGTGTGTGTGTAAAGTTTTCCCAGTAAATGGTACTTTTTTCAAATTTAGATACGAGATTTCCGACTCTCTGGGTAATTTTATTCCCGAATTGCGATGCAACCTTAATCTAATTCTGAAGTGAATTTTGTATCTTAACTACTTTCATTGTATTGGCATTACTTTAATTTTTGCATACTATAGAAAATATTATTTCTATTAGGTGCACCGAAAAGTAATCAAATGTTTTTTTTGCTGGTCTAAATTACTTATTTCCCAAAGAAATCTCAGATAGTAATCCACAAAATAATTTCGTAAAGATAGTTGTTCCAAGAACTTGCGTTTTTCGTTTCGGAAATGTATGTTTCTCGCCGGAAAAAGGACATTTTGATTACCTTTCGGCCCGCCAAGTGGACGCCAAAGACCTGCAAAAATGGTTTATATTTGCAGAACGTCGAAATGCACTTCCTCGGGGAAAGAGATCCTGTAAATGAGGTAAATGTCCCGCGCGGCGACCGCGGAGCGGGTTTGAATCGGCGGTGCAGGCAGTACCGTTACCCAGCGTTTAGACTCGGCGACGAGTCGCGAGGAAAAACGCGCGCGTGACGAACGACGACACTCGAGTCTGACGATGGTTATCGGACGTACGCACTTTCGATTAATTCCCGCCGTTTTTTCGCGGGACGTCCGGGCGAGTGACTTGCGCTCGGCAATTACCGTCAGCTAAGCGGAAAGGCAGTGACGCGTATTAGCCGCGCATTAGCGACGGCGAGACACGTCCGGCGTCGACTCGTCAGTCGTGTCTCGGAATATTCGGTGGATGACGAGCGAGAAACGACAATCGTCTTTCCATTCGCCGTCGAGACCGTTGCAACGCGATAATCCGACATCGTTAATTGGCGACGAGGGCCGCCTTGGCCGTTAACTTTTGGTAACGACAGCTCTGAAATAGTCGATGAAAGGTGGCGAAGTTGGCGGCGATTCCCCGTCGAAACGGTACCGTCGGGATCTTCCGTCGAGGGAAGCGTGTACTTGACACACAAAACCAAGCGTAACTCATGCACCGCTAATGGCGAGACGCTCGTAACGGATACCCGAGTCGTTTCGGAGTCGCGCGCCCGCGATATCGCCCTTATCGTATCCGCCCGCCATCTAATCGCCGGCAAGATGCATTGTTGCGTCAACGCTGACGGATGGCAACAAGCACGCTGCTCCGCCGCCGAGTCCCGCTCCTCTTCTTTTTTCCCTCGCCGAACCGCGCCAGGGCAGAGGAATCGCTTCCCGAAACGCACCCGATGGACATTCGTCAACTGACACGCTGACATTCCGATCGACGCCGCCTTCGGTTAATCAAACTCGTTTGATCAACCACCAAGACAACCTTCGCTCCCCTCAAAGAACTTTCGGTGTCGGTTGTTAACCGAAATAGGAAATTTGTAATGTTTCATTGCGAATAATCAATATTTGTTAAAGCCGGAAATGCAAATGCACGAAATGCGGTGTATATTTTTTTTAATATACAGTCTTTCACATTAAAATGCGATAAATTAAAATATTGGTTGATATAAAAAGTCTCCGCCGTTTTTCGTGGCAAATCCAGTGGCAAAAACGGCGAAGACATTTTATATCACCCAATACAAAAATGGCGGCGTCGACCACGGTAGGTCATTGAACAATGTGGATATGAATACCTCGATAAGTATTGAGCTCTTTTCCTTTGACCGTTGCTGATTTCCATTCTCTTCCAAAGAGTCTTATCAGAAGTTGCAACGTCGGTGGGTAAATATACTAATCCGTTTCGCTTGTTCGGAAGTGATTATGATGGTGCAAATGCTTCTTTGATGGAGCTCCATAATAACAGGGATCGGCAACTTATTCGTATTACACTTATTAATGTAAGTACAAATATTCTAATAACTTATCGCAATATCGACCAGTGTCTAACTTTGGTCACGACCTTATATCAAAGACTGACTTATTCGCGCTACCCCGATATTCGAGGATCGCTGCACTCACACATTCATACGTTACAGGACACGCGAAGAACAAATATTTGTCGTATAGAAATATTGCAATATTGCACAAATGAAAAAGAAACGTTCTAATTTCGTTTCATTTTCGTTTCATCGTAATTCTATTCTATGTTACTTAAAAAAGTCTACTTAAAATTAAGTTAAACTTGAAAGATAAAACATTAAGTTAAAAAGTAGTATTTAACGTCTTCTCAATCACTTTTCTTGTCGTAATACGAATCAAACGGCAGAGACGTAGGCCTGCTATGTTTGGAGGTAATTTCCAAAACGCGATGATTAATATTTGATGGGATTGCGAAACACGGTCGAAAGTTTCAGTCGGAAGCGGCTGGATATTAGAAGTTAATTAATTAATTAATTAATTAATGTGGCATTAATTGCCACATCAAAGTAATTCAAAAACACTGGCATTCGACTAGCCTCCGGTGCAAGAGTGATAATACAATAATGTATCTGAATTAATAACTCTCCCGTGGTTAAGCGTTATAATTATATCTTTCACGCGTCGAGCGAAAAACCAATTACATTATAACTGGTGAATAAGCATAGTCTTACTTACCGAAACATGTCTTTGGTTTTCAAATGATTGTCGAGTAAAATATCGAGTGTAGTGAAATGTTCAGATGTTTGGTTTTCATTTTATACGTAATTCGGGAAAATTGGAGACAAAAACAAGGTAAAGGCCGAACGATGGTCAAATAAGGGTCAAATGACGGTCAGGTAAAGGTGGAATAAGGGCAAAATTAAGGTCAAATATGGGCTAAATGATGATCGAATGAAGGTGAAGTCAAGGTGACATGATGGCAAAAAGCGAAAACCAATAAATTCCTAAACGATGAAGAGAGTCGAAGTTGCGAAAAAGTTGCGCTTTTGGCGAAGAAACTCAACCGACTTGATCGCCATGTTTGCACAATATTATCCCGCTATTAATCAGGATTTCGTTAATGCGAGAAGCAAACGTTGCACGTGCCAAAGTACGCTCCTCCTTTTACATCACATTAACCGGCGCGCCGACTTATTCGCGAGTGTTGTACCCCGGCAGAAAAATCACCCATGATTTGTTCGATATCTCGCGAGCCGCTCGAGAATGCTGTGACTTACGATCCGCCGGAGATGATGAAGGTGAATGTTCCAGCGCCCGTCCCTTTCGAGATCATTTTTTAATGGATACCGCGAGGTTGTCAGACTCGCGTTAATAATACAAATTTGTGACAGTTTATTTGTAACAACTATTTTTTTGTCTCTCATTATATTATAATTGAGATGGAATACTAATAATTACCAAATAATGGTCACTTCCACGGTCATTATTTTCCCTTCTCCTTTTTTTTTAATCCAATTCACGACCGTTTTGGATCAGTTACATAGTTTTTTGATGCCTGTGTTGTGTGACAACAACAAACGTATTCCATCACGTGACACGCGATTCAAAATTTGCCTCCCCCCGCTTTTTTATTTCTCCTTACCATTTCTGCTACTTTTTAAGAAAAATTGCTATTACCGCTTGTCTTATCGACATTTTACTTTTTTTTCAATAACTTTCTTTGATACCTTCTGGAGAACAACGGTTAACATGACCTTGTTAAATTATCTGTACGAGAAATATATTACATACCGACGTTGAGTAGTAGCATTATTTCAAGACTGTATAAAGATACTATTTTCCTACGGAGCCGTGAATGTAAGCGGATGAACAAATGTGGCCGTAAACTCTCACCTGGAACAAGAAAAGAGAGAGGATGCTTTTTAGTTCTATGTCGTGTATATTGGCATAAGGATTAAGGGAGTTGATGCGAAAAAGACATAAAGGCGCACTAGCCAGGCATTTTCTTACCGCATCGTCGAAAGACTGATAATTCAGTATCCAAAAAACTATTATTTTTGCGTAAACATTTTCCCCCTTTTTTGCGTCACTCCATTTTATTTAACTAGCAATTTTGTGTCGCTTTAAATAAAGACTAAACTGATCATTCTTCTAACCAAACCTGACTGTCAAACGTAAAACGTACAAATAAGTTATGTACAATCATCATCGCGTTGCGATGAAAAAAATTCCGCTGAAAATGGTCTGCACGTTGCCTTTACAGTTCCCTCCCGCACACTCTACCCCAACGAGGAAAAGAAGCTCCCTCGTTAGATTCCCCTTGCATAAAAGACAATTACACCAATTGACTCGAGCAAATTTCGGGGAAGGCTGATTTTCACGGCATTTATCACCGCTCGAGTCATCCACGAGTTATCGCATAGCCCAAATTATCACTACTCATATCCTCCATCTCGAAAAAACGAACAGGCGAAAGTAACTTACGACGTTCGGGCGCAAAAACTTGTGTAAGATCGTAATGCGCTATGTCTGGAGGGGAAACTCGATACGTTCCTCAATTCGTGAAATATACGTCCGTGTCGTGGAGGGGAGATAAAAATCGCAACATTGTTACGCAACTCGTCACGTGTACGAGCGATCGGGGCGATGTAACGCGTCAATTTCGGAGACAGGGTTCCTTTAAATCAAAACTGGTGCATAACTATAAGGACGTTATTGGCAGGGAAAAAGTGGACGTCGCAAATCATCCGAACCCCCCACCACTGTTGTCACATACGGACATAAATTGTACGCCACAGAGCCTGAGACTTTTTTCAACAGCCTTTTATATACGGCTTCTTATCTGTGAAATATGGTGTCCGGTACCAATGTAGCAATTTGGAATCAATTCCTCGCACAAATTCGAACAAATTAATTCAGTTTAGGTTAGCGAACCAGTATCGATTTAATCTGACAAGGATTCTTGACTGGGTAGTTTACTACATGAATAGTCAGAGATCGAATATTTTGTATTGAATACCTGTGTATATAATGTACGTGTAATTTGAACGGCATTTTTTTAATAAAGCTGAATTTGATTTTTTATCACACTGCGTATAATTTTACATCGCATACTCGTACGTTATCGAGATAAGAATGTACTGAAAATGGTAAATATTGGTAAAATGGTAAAATATTTGATAGTTAAGTACACAACTGTGTACAATCTTTAACAAGATTATAATTGGTTTATCAGAGCTGTGCATAATTTCACATCGCACGTTCACATATTTTCATTTCAATGTTCGATACGTTCTCTTTCATTCCAAAATGCGCAATTTTTGATGCAAGGTAGGTATTTTTTTAAAATACTCGCTGAGAAAAAAAGGGAGGCGGGTAGGTAAATAAAATGGGCGATTAAAGCAGAGAGTCGGCGACGGGAGCGGACTACTAATTTCCCAGGACAATTTTATAACGTAATATCCCCGTTCGCCAACCTCAGGGGCGATCAATGCCTTGTTAGGCAGGATTCAATTTATCACGATATTTACGTAGCAGCCGTGGCGAATCGGCTTCGCGGAGCTTTGAAGATCGAAGATTTGAAAGCTGCATTGGAGCAGCGGGCGGAGGAAGCGAGCGAATTGCTCGGAAATTATTAACGGGGGATAAAAGTCGGAGCGGCTAAAAGTGAAGTAGGTAGCGTATTACCAGCCACTTCCGAATCCGGCCGCGCTCCCTCGAACTCGCCGTTATCGGGCAGATATCTTTGACATTCATTTTCGCCACTTCACCGCTTGAGAAATTCCCTGTTTGGATAAATAACGCATCTCTCTTCCCTTTTTCTTCCTGGTTAGGGTCAACGGCCGGGTATACTAACCTGTCTTACTCCAACCCAGTCCCAACCGAACCTAACGCCATGTTATACATTCGATCCCCCCGCGGTAAATCGCGCTGTCAATCGGCGAAATCATGCCGGCAATGAAGTCGTCTCGTTCGCGACAAGGGAATTACACGCGCGCGTTTTAATCATTGTCATTGATACGTATCTGGCCGTGGACGGCGAACACGGTGACGAGCGTAAATTGTCGAACGGGGAAATTCACGACAAATTGTGCTCCCGGATTCGCCGCGTTTCGCCAACTCACCATCTGACATTTCAGATGCTCCCCGCAGTATTCTATTTTCCACTGATTTCACGCGGCAATTTATAACACTGGGCGGTTACGAAACGACCCCAAGATGCTCGCGGGGCAACGCGACACGAGTCACATCCATTACACGATTCTACCGTTGCGCCGCGACTCTTGCACATGTCACGTGATCGCGTATGTGTGTGTGTGTGTGTGGATGAAAGTGTGCATCGTGGCGTGAAGGAAAAGCGTGAAAAAAAAGTGAAAGCGTTTCACTTGTCATCGTTGCTATTCAAAATCAAACCGAGACATTACACCGACCTTAATATGACTGCTATTGCGGCTCTCAGATGCGGATAGATTTCCACTTGGCGAATATTCTGTCGCGATACCTTTTACCGCCGTTATTTTCGATAAATGTGCCGTGAAAGTGCGGGAAACGAGCACTTGTTGCACAAGTATTTTATTGCAATTAATATGCGATGTCAATAGTGCTAGGTCGTTCGGTATTTCTCACTAACGCGCGTTACACGTTGTAGGCTGTATCGTGGCGTTATTCAAATAACGCTAAAAACGGTACTGCGGTAGTACCTCTCGTTAAACAAAGATAGGCTATATAGTTGGTCGGAAACTATGAAACGGGCGTTTTTGTTTAGTCCGGCCGTTTATTGAACGCCCGTTTCATAGTTTCCAACCTAATACTTATGAGTACACGGACTCCTGTGAAAAAATATTGGCTGACGTGAATTGTCTCATTCGTCGTCTTCCTGCGTCTCGCTGCAGATGTCGCGTTTAGCGACAATAAGAAACGCTAAACGTGGTCGGCGCAAAGCCGCTTTCTTAATAAAGTATCACCTTATTATTCCAATACGGTACAGTGCCTAACTACAGCGAACGATTCGCTTCCCCCTTTTATGTTACTTCTCCCCACCTCACAACATTTCTGTCGTAGTCGCGAGGCGAAAGAACAATGCGCGGCTTTGTCCTTATGCAGATAAACAACCGCACGTCGTTCGCTCGTCGGACTTCGCTTCCCGAGACGAGTCGACCGGGAAAATGTTGAAAGAAGCTAAGGAAATTATAAAACAAAAAAGCTCGTCCCCCCCCCTTTCCGTTGCTGCTGCTCCCCCCGGCGCGCCGCCTAGCGGACGAATTTCGAAGCAACCCACACGGTTTATCCCGGGATCAAAACAAGCGCCTCCATTCCCGGCCGCCTCGCTTTCTACTCGCTACTTTCCCTCTTTTATCTCGAGCACCTTCGCCTCTTGCGCAATGACCGCACTGGCTAAATTTTTTCCTCCCCCTCCTCCTCCAACCTTTTTTTTTGCGACATACGACAGAGTCGCAAACTGGGACACGAACCTCGCATCTCGGATGTGCTCGCCGCGAGTCGAACAGATTCGAGATAAGTCCGGGAGAGGGGGAGAGGTTATCAACGCCCCTAACCCAGAACGCTCCAACGGCCGCCAGGCCAAATTATATTTATTTAGCGTATCTTATCGCCGCTCGATGCGAACTCGAATCCACTATCCCGGGCTTTTACCGCCGCGATAAATGACCCGGGAAAAGGAATCCGACTGGCCAAGAATTTACCACCAGGGGAAGCCGAACGTACCTTCGTAAGTCGGCTATCCCAAACGGCTCCACTTTGTTGGATCGAACGACTTGTCATCGCCGACTTCCGAACCCGTTGAGCAGATTCGCCGAGAGGATTGTCCGCGACGGTTGTCCCTATGCATAATTCCTCGCGGTCGATAAGCCGCGTGACATTTTCATGAAACCCTCATCTCGCGCCTCTCTATCTGAATAAGTTATTCAACTGTCGCTCAGCCGCTTCCAGCGGCGAACTCCGGCAAGTGTCGAACGAATTTTCTTGAATGAACTCTCGCTGGATGCACAATACATCGCCATTTATCTTCCAGTCATTCAGACGCGAATCGCGTCACTTATCACCATATTCCGCTTCGCGCCTGCAGAAATGTCAATAGCGAGACGTAGCGGGAAAACCAGGCGGCATTAAATCGTCAATAGAGCTTTCCTGCAGACCGGATTTCTACGGGTCATTTTTCGAAAGTCGGCGAGTGCAACGCTAATCGACGAAATTGCCGATTGTTTCGACGGTCGAATGCAACCGTGGAGAAAAGCGCAGAGAAGAGCAAAGAAGACGCTTTTGACTGGGTGAATTCACCCTGATACAAAGCAGTCTGTGTAAGAGAAGGACGGACCAGCTGCGATTTCCACAAGCTTGGGAAAATCCTGGAGCAACGGGTAATAATTGAATATAAACTTTGGGCAGAGTTTCATCTGGGGCTCAAAGGTCCTATTTTGAGTAAGTGGTAGTACAGATTATAACGATAAACGGTCTAAGTGCCGCCCCTCCTCCCTCCATCTCTCCATTGAAAGTATTATCGGTAAAAGTCTGGGAAAATAAGATAGTGCGTCATTTCGCGAATTATGGGGTGAAGGCGTATTCGTTTATCCTCTTTACAAAAGTGCCCGGAGAGGAAACATTCCTCCAAGGTGATGATACTCGGCGGAAACCGTGTCAAATACGGGTCACGTCTCGTTCGAATCGTCCTTTAATGACCTTGGCTAGGGTTATGATCTTCTCAAGGTCATAACGAGAAGAGAAATGACCTTGGGCAATGCCAAGCTCCAATGACACCACGCCTACCTTCCAGCTCGTCGTATTCCAATTGAACCGCACTTGACCTTCCAAAGGTCAAATGCATACAACGCCCGTATATTTTGTAGAGGGTAAGCGGAAGGAGTCACGCAACCGTATCATTTTGTCATGCAACTGCGACATGTATCTCGAGGAAGAGGGAAAAGGTTAAGAGGGAAATCGCGGGGTAACGAAACGAAATCGTTCTTCATGCTACACACGTGCTCGGCTCGGAATAAATGGCAAGGAACGCATTTTGTACCTCGTTCGAGCGAGGGAACAGGTCCGACTTGGGAAAGAGTTGACGCGGAAGCGGTCGAAATTTAGCGAGGGGATTCAGATGCACTTGTGACAAGGGAAGCGGTCCTGGCATAAGACGCGGGGATAAGGCCGAGGCGGGCACTAACGACACGGTCGAAGTCGCCACGTCCGGTAGTTCTCGTTCTCGAAACTCGTTCCGTGGAACGGCGGCGATCGCGCCGGGGGTCGACCTTAACGACTCTCGTGGCTGGGTAACGTCACGGCTGCTGTTTACACCCATAACTGTCGTTAAGTGGCGAGCGTGGGTGGCGAACGCGCGCGCTCTCGCGATACCCTTCGCGATGTCGCCATCGCCGCCGCCGCCGCCGCTCATTCCGCGATATTGGTCGATATGAAATAATTAAGACGAGATGCGGACGGCGATACGGACCGCGGCGGGGAATCGCTAACGAGGGTTTAATTAGAGACGAAAACCGCTTATCAGCTTTTATTGGCCGTCGCCGCCGGGCACGAGAAATCGGTCATGGACCTCTTATCGCGATTCCTCTCCGGTTGCACTTTCACCGATTATTCCGTATTGCACGAAAGAGAGCAATGCCTTTCTCGTACGTTCGTATCTACCGCGCCGTAAATTACCGATATCTCGCCAAAATGCGGCGAAATCTTATCTTCACGGGTCGCGTGTGTTAATGAATAATTTTATGAAATAATACGATTTATCTCCCACGTTTTAACACACAACGGCTTTAAGCCACTTTACGATCCTCGTTTCATAAATTGCAATACTTGATGGTCGTAATAACCGCCTTCCTCAATATGTAAAACCGCGTCGTTAACTTTCCTCGTCTGATAAAGTTAATTACAAAACGCTAACAGTTTTCGGTGCGAGGCGTATTTTTTTTTTTAATCGATGCGAAACGTATCGAGGGAGGAGGGGGGAGGGGGGTTGGATTTGCCGACCGAACTGTACGGTACACCGAGTCGTTTGCGACTGTGGCATATCTCCTACAATTTGTTACGGCGAAGGCTTATTTATTTATTTCAACGACATTCGGGGTAATACCAAATCTATCTTTAATGCCGCGATACATCTTTCCGCATTGACAGCGACGGTTGTCCCATCAAAGGATTTTTTTGTTGCGCTACCGCGCCGGAATGAATTAGATTGATCGATCTCCTTCCCGGGAAGGGAAATTTACGGAAATATCGTAACCACAATTCACTTCTGAATGGACGTGACTGACGGAAAGTGGCTGTCAACTATTGACCCTTTTGCAACGAATATTTTTTACCCGGCTAACATTAGTACCTATATTTAGAGGCACGCTCGTAGGCAGTCATTCCTCGGCCATCGTGAAAGTTAACGGATACCGATGATTAATCATCAAAGTCTTAATCATACACGTTGATAAAGATCAACCCGTTTCGTACGCCTTCCACATGGTAATTAACCTCCAGATTTTGTTAGAATAATAAACGCGGAACGACATGAAGACTCTCGACGTTTTAATAATGAAAGCGAAATTAATTTCGCGCGTGTGGTGGAGATGGAAGTAACAATCCTGCAAAAGCAATTTCAATGGAAAATTTATAGACCGTGATTGATTGCGATTTATTCATGTAGTTTTACGAACGCATGCAATACTCTTCCATTTCTACAGTTGATTTTTGACTTGAGCGATCCCCACGCGTTAAGTTTACATCCCCACCACGTCGTCGCTCCGCCCAACGGTGAGGGGTGGGGGGTTGTGAAAGCGTTGTGATAGAGACGCTCGAGTATGAAAGTTATGCGGTTTGGGACAATTTTCAGGTGATTTTTTTTACCATTTGTAACATTTTCATGTGGCGAATGAACCGGATTTATAGTTAACAATAAGCAGAACTGTAAGTATTTCCTTTAGCAAAAGGTTTAATCAAAGGTGCAGATTCGTGAAAAGAGTAGTGAGAACGAATACGAGATTACCACGCCGTTGAGAAGAATGTCACTGGCAGGACATCCTATCTCGCATTTTTTTAAATATGTGATTATTTCCTCCGAGGAAAGATGCAATTTAAATTAAACGTTGCCACGAATAAGGCTGTCAGATGTAATAAAGGAAGAGCGACATCTGAGCTAATGAAATTCTAACGAGAGAGTAGAATTTCATATTGCCCTTCGCACCGCGATAGAACAAGGAGATAAGAAAAAAGAAGGCGAGGAGCGAAGTAATCGCAAGAATGAACCGTGATAAGTGACAAAAGGTGTTTTCGTAGCACACCTCGGACGAGAGTGCTTCCCGCCCAACAAGAAAGCCAATTTCGCAAGCTGGATGAAACTAACGAAGGAGAATGCGAGCATTGATTTTCGAGGGTTTCTACTGCAACAATTGAAGTGGACATCGAGACGGAATATTACTAGACGCATAAATGGAGTAGCCGATAATAGTATGCAGGTCTCGATACTGCATTTTTCGTCGGACCAAAGTAGGATTATAATATTGCGATGACCGGAAAAAAAATTAGCGCTTTTTTGGCCACGTTAACGCCATTTCTTAATTCAATCCAGTATTTATCCACGTCGTAATTCCTTTACTAAAATTTCCATACACCATTTTCATACAAATGCCTGGTATGTGTCTTAGCAGACAAATAACCAGATTTGGAGTATGGTGATTTCGAGGAATTTCTTATCGACTGTCATTTTTAAATTACACGAATACCTTAAATCATTTTACTTCGTAGTTTACCTGTTTGCGATTATCCTGGCTACTGTCATATCAAAGCCCTATATTTGGATTTAAATTTGATATAGTACAAAAAATGTTCACTCTTCGGCGCACAATCGTTCCGAAGCGCTGTCGCTTTGACAAATGCAAAATTGGAAACGAGCAGGCTTTGTTATGGAAATCACGTGCGTGGTGTGTTCGCCCTATGATTTTTATGCGAGTACTTCCAGACGCAACGACAAGAGGAAACAATGTATTTGCGCTGGCGATGATTTTTAATACGACGAAAGAAGAGACAGAAAATAAAAGAGGCGGCAACAAACCACAGGCACGTGTCGAAGTACATCAGCTGTCTGATAATAAATTTCGCGATACGCGAGCGCTCGTATCGAGGCAAGCGCAACTTTTTCTCCCCCTTTCCCGTTGAACTCGCGTCGTACTCATCTTAATTTTCTTACTTTACGGGCGGTAGCGAGGGTCGAGCTTTAAAATTTACAGACGACGGCGAGTAAACGCGGAAAAAGCCGGAATATCGCCAGAGCCACCGACGTGCTTCCACCGCGAGTGCGTTTCCGGCGAGAGAGAAGGAACTCTCTTTTTTTCTTTTTTTGTCACTGACATTGTCATATTGGGTCATGTCGTTTTCAAAAAGATATATCCGCGTGTAAGCACGAATATATTGCCGGCATTAACCGGTTATTGTGTCGGAACAAATGTACCAACTTATCAAAATCTTATCCCACCTTTTATCAAGCGAACGTGAATTACGCCCTCTGGCGGTATTCCTTTCGTTTTCTTTTCATTGAAAAATGCCAACCTCGTTAAACCAAAGCGAGTTTAATTACTCATCCCGCGCGATACGTTTGACCGGCGCGAATCGAACGTCGCGAATGCATTTTCACGTTTTGTTATACTGTCTTTTCAACGTTGAATAATCAACTGTCAGGTTTCGCACACATTATGTCATTGCGGCACGAGCAATCGCCAGTGATATCGAAAAATGTGTTTTGTAACGAGACAATGATCGTGCAGATATATTCGACTGCATAACATTTGCAAGCTGTCGTGGCTCGTCAGTAGCAATCTGATTAGCGAGTGTAAAGGGCGCGAGTTCAGTTCCTGATGTCGTCATCAGTTTTTAGTACATCTTGATTATGCGTTCCGTAGTAAATATGCTACTGAAATGCACACGAAGCGCTACTCCAGCAATGTATTAATTCCATTTGTTTGCAAAACTGTAATATACGGAATAAGCACAAAATCGTGGTAATATTTCATTATACTCGGGACAAGACGAACAATCCACATCTTCTCAATTTGCCATGTTACGGGCGTTATTAATTAATAAATATTTATTGCCTCGGCAACATCGTTGGATTATCTTTTCACGCTTCGTCGAGATTGTTTGTAAATCAATTTTATAACTCAATTATTGAACTTTTTAAGTCGGGTATAAATTCAATCTCAAAGGACTTTTGAATTTCTATCGCGTTATGCAACAACTCTCTTGAATCACAGGTGAGATATTTGGCTTTCATGTAAATCGATTTTACACGCGGCTTCGGAATTCCCTTGTGTGGGTCTTGCTTTTCAGAAGAGAAACGTCGACGTATTCCGTTTGACAATATTTTCTAGTCTGCCCAAATTTACGATAGGTTAAAACGTACGTTTAAGTCGAGGGGCGTTCGGGACTTGTCACAACGAGCGGTCAAGTTCACGGCGCTGTGACACAGCTGTGTCACATAAAAAAGAATGCGGGCAAATACAAACGGGTCCGCTGTAGCGTCTACTCCGAAGCTGCGTTATTCGCCTGTGTGACTTTTTCCTCGATGGGAGTTGATTTTTGGTAAAACATGAGGCAAATAAAAACAGATATTTTGTCAAGGTGAAATTGTATTACTTAATCATTTTAACAAATGAAATAATCGGTACATGAATCGGTAAAGATTGGATAGGAAACTATGAAACGGGTGTTTTTGCTTATTCTGGGCGTTTATTCAACGCCCGTTTCATAGTTTCCAACCTGACAGATAATAAATATCATGCATAATAAATTAATAATAAAATACAACAAATCTCTGCGTACTTACTGGCTGATTATTTCCCCCTTTCGTAAATTAATTCACAAGAATAATTGTATTCTACTGAACGGAAAATGTATACATAAATAAAAATGAACATAAATATCGACGGAACGCAAATAAAAGATTTTGAATTACTTTATCTCCGGTGATTTCAAAACGTTTCTCTAATTGGCTGATTGGAACAGTAGTTGAGTCTATGCCACCGCCGTACGTAAGAAACTGTAGCCAATCACCGCGTTTACAAATCAGCCAGTCAATCAATTCGAGAAAAATCCTGTGACATTTGGCAAATGTGAAATATATTCCCGGCTATTGCCGCTCGTTGCACAAACGCGGTTAAGAAAGATCGTCTTCAAGTAGACGTGGCGAAGAGCACGAGTATGCCTGAATAAAAGCTGATGAAAAGGATTATCGAACATTAGAAGCGAGCAATCGTTGATCAGCCGATGATAAATGGAGTCCTCCCCGTACAGAAGGCGAATGAGAATCGCGCCGTCGGCCAATCGCGTTCGGCGACCTCATCCGTCCTCTTATTACCAGCAATACCGTTCTTCTCAAAGCATGCTAAGAAATTGCCGATAATTAAGCCGCGAACGCGGGCAAACGAGAGTCCGCGACAATTACTCGAGTCGATCCGGCCCGGTAATAGGCGGGTAATAAACACTTCCCGCTTCCGTGTTCGAGTAGCCGGAAACAAAAGCACGGATTTAATCCCTGCTTTCGGGAAAGTGTCGCAAAGCCGCGCCGGCCATTTAAATAAGGTTGATTAATCGGTCCTTGGGAGCTTCCGAGTAACGAACTCCAGAAGCGCCGATCGAAAGGTCGGAATATGACGAGCCGTGTCCTTTTCCAGGCACCTGGGAAAATGAAAGGAAAATATTTGCGCAGCGGGACGAAACTTGCCGTTCGACATAGAGCCACCGGGGCTCTACTCCAGCCGCGGATTTCAATGAGACGTAACTTCGGGAATTCGAATATTTCGCGCTATCGTATCCGTCGAAGGCTATGGGCGATAAAGTTCCGTGAGTTTTGCACAAAGGCTGATCGCGATGCCTACACCGGCGTCCAGCTTGGGAATAAAGTTCCCCAGCGCCCCGGGGCCGGCGCGCAGGCTGACTCGAGATATCGCCCGGGTCTGGAAGTCTCGCCGTTTTATCCTCCGATTCCCTCGTTTATCTTCCGCGTATTTTTTCCCGGCTCGGCCCGAGGCGCCGCCGCATTTTCATAAGTAACCCGGAGAATGTCGACACAGTTCCTTTTATTAAAAAGATACCCCCTTTTCGGAGTCAAACTTCATCATCCGCCGCTTACACGCGGAAACGTTCACCGGGAGGAATATTACACCCCTCGATTTTTCATCTCTGAGACGAATCAAAGGACAATATTAAACCCGCGATGTAGACCCGGAGGCCGACAAAAGATGTGGGGAAATCGGTACTTTTGTCCCGTTACACAAACACTCCCGACTCTTATTACACTGATTTCTTCATCTTCCGGGAACGACGTGACGGAATTCCACGAAATTCCATCGACCGACTTTTGCAAAGATCGGCACTTCCGCTAAGCGTAGGAGGTTATTAAAGCTTCGGATTTGGCTCGGGGGCGATACAGTGATACGAAAGTGAAAGTCAATAATTTGACGTCGGGAAGCGAAGAAGGTTCGCGTTATCGTATAGCAAACACTAATATCTCCACGAACGAAATTACATATCCGAATCGTGGGGGGAGGGGAAGGTTTTGCTACGGTAACGCGTTCGTTACCCCGCACATGGTAAATACAATCGACCAACATCGACTCCGAAATGCTGTGACGGGAGTATTAATAACGTGTTCCTCTGCTGCCATCTTCCGTAGTTCAGGCAACGACCGGGATGAGATTCTCATAACTTCCGCCCTTCGCTGCCCTCCCCCATTTGAATGCCCTGTTTATGCGGGCATATTAACGCGAGTAAGCGACAAGTAGAACTGGGCCAACCGACAAGCGAACGGTCTTGATATTGCCTCGAGCCGACCACATCGAGCCATTCTCCACTATTCACCATGCCATCTGCATCATCGGAAGACATATTGAAAGTTCGCCGTTAAGCGCTTCAAACCCCCGTGCAATGCCTGCCATGATTATCGCACCGCTTCCCCAACACGCTCGTCTCCCCGATCTCCAGGTAAACGCTCTTATTTCGTCATTAACAACAACTTAAGTATTCATGTTTTCTACTCGACTTCCATAAATATCGCCGAATGGGAGATAACTGTTGCGCGGCATCTTTATTTCCATGATCAAGTTAGGTTAGACACGGTTGGATTGTTTTTTCATTAATAATCGCAGATAATAATGAACGACGAAAAGCACGCGATAGTTGATGTGGAAATGCGAGCGAGTTAAATTAACCGCGGTGGGAAACGAATGTGAAAATACCAAATGTATCCAGGCCGAGCGCGACCCCTACTGAAACAAGAGTGAAGCCGTCCCCGCCCCCCCCAACCCCGGTCCACCAGCCCGTCGACCGTGCGGCGCGCCCGGCGATAACTATTCAACCCAGTACTAGTCGTTCTTTTTATGGCACAACTGTCACGCGCGCTCCCTACAC
>JABFPT010002363.1:3821-19119 GCA_022817245.1 Nixonia krombeini
TGCACTCGAGTAGACGGCGCTTGCGAGAGAGATGCGAGAGAGCGCGCGTGAACGATCTGGCCAAACGGCGATTTGATAAGCCGCTTCGATCCCCCCGATCGGTTTCTTTGATCGCGATAAAAGAGCGCATTTAAGGCGGACATAAAGCGGAGCGGAATGTTTATCCTAATTTAAACGGTGCAGTTTCAATGCAATTTCCCATTATTGCGCGGAACGAGGGAAATATCTCTGTTTACAAGAATGCAATTTGCGCGGTTTTAACGTGCGCAAAAATGCGAAGGAAAGCTTCGTTTTCATTACGCCGTGATGTACAACCAGCAGTTCTCGCTTTATTTACGTAACTATAAAGCATTTAATGAAGCTTTAAAAATATACCATTCTCAACGTTTCTTTAATAATGCAAACACTTATTTCATCTTTATTGCTTTTTTATCAGCAGAAGAATACCTAACTTGGATATAATTTGGAGTGCCCGCACCGCTCCTCGTTCCACCAGTTGTTCCGCGAGCGAAGAACCGCTCACCCGTTTCATTTCGCGAACATTATGGCGCTAATTCGCATCGATCATAAAGGGAAGTCGAGGTTATTAGAAGCGGGTACGCGTTTCTTGCTAATTGCTAAACCAGGCTGTAAAAACGTTCCGATGTGACCGAGTTTCTTGTATCATGGTAACCCGATCTCTCTGTCGCTGCCGTCGCCGACGACGACGACGACCTTCCCCATTCAAAACGCGTAAAGCTACTCGTCGACGGCGCGGCTATGGCGACAACGCCGGGAAGAGTGACTCGAAAAACCGGAAGTGAGTTAACAATGACGCCATCGAGTCACGCGACTCGAACACGATACGCTCGCCTGCGTTTGCTCCCACTTTGTTGCCGTATAACGAGAAACTTCTGGTTTTTCATACTCCGTTGCTTTTTGCGAGGAGGATTTTTTCGAAATTAAGTACATTTTCGGATTTGCGTTACGCTCCGCGTCTCCTCGCGTACACTAAGATTATTGCGTTATCACCGTGCAAATATACCATATACCGAGGAGACGGAATTTGTGTAATTGCAGCGTAAAACGTTACGAAGATAATGACAATTACATTTCTGTTGGTTGTAACAATACCGTAATTGCAACTATTATTATTACTCTTGCAATCTTCCAGCTGCCCACATTTCAATATTGAGGTTGGGATTAAATGTAACTGCGATCCCCAAAGTTCCCGTTGCCACACTCCACTTTCTTCGACCGTTTGGCAGCCCCAGCCACAACTGTGATAATCTTTGCCACAGAACGCGGTTAGTGGAGCGAAAAATGTATAGCCACGGTATTTACCATGGTAACCTTGACCAAACGGTTTCTCCCGTAGCGATAAATCATCGCAGGGTTAAACGGTTCATCGGGACTTCGAGAACGGATTTGTACCCGACGGTACTGAATTTTCAGTCGTTTAATATTCAAGTAAATCACTTTCCTCGGTTGTCACGTGGCGGCGACGACGACGGCGACGGCATACGCACGGAAAACTTTCGCCCAGGAGTGACGTATGGCGGTAGCTTCGACCACTTTGCACACGAATACTTCTACCGAGCATTTAATCAAGTGGACGTCCGTGATTTTTGCGCAAGGCGACGTTAAAATACGAGCTCGACCCTCAGTAGCATAGCCGTGTAATAAATACGCGGGCCGCGCTGCTCGCGCTCAAAGGCGACGTTTGTCTTTTCCACATAAATCAGCCATTCGCGCCGTCGCTTCTTCGCTCCTCTGCGATTCTTTGCGCCAGTTGCGCGTAATAATTATTTTCACTTTTGCCAGTCCCGCTGGAAAAAAAGCAAATTACAGATTTAGCATGTACTGCCGTGCGGAGTGAATTGATGGAATGGATTGTGAGCTATGAAATATGGACTGCGGAATTTTCCATTTCTACAGTGCTAAATGTGCTTTGCATATCATACGGAGATATTCTATGTGAATTGATGCAAATGTAATGGCACTATTTGCAAACTCACCTTTAAACTCTGCACTGGAAGGACGCCCATTTGCGAATCGTTAAAGAATTATTCTTTATTGTAAAAAAGATTGGTGTTTCTGAATAAAGGCGACATTTTCAGGTTGGAGAAAAAGTGTTACAAGGTTTACACGTTGCGTTATTTTCGAGCGAAATGAAAGCATTTCCATTAACGTTACGGGTATGAACAGACACAATAGTTTCAAACGAAATTTTTTTGAAGACATATAAACGTGTCGAATGTTGTTTAAAAACTAAAATATAGACTCTTTTTTTCACAATGTACACAATGTGTAACGAACTCGTGTTTATGTATTAACGTTTTAAGAAATTGTATTGGGTGTAAACATTAAGGCGAAGAGCAGAGTTGCGTGAAATCTAAAGGGCATTTAACCTTTATACGCCCTGACATTGTACTTTTTTGTACCGAAATGTTTTATCAACTGTTTAGAATTGCTTTCGGTCGCCGGATTGTTCCACTGCATAATTGTCAAATGACCGTTTCCCTTTAATTAAACTTCATGAAAGATTATGTCACTTGAATGGTCCGTAAATTGCTCGCATCGAGTGGAAATGCAAGAAAAACAACGACATTTGCACTTTATACTTGGTTCACGATGAATCTCCAACGGCGCACTTCACGGGGACTTTTACTACTGAGCCGCTGTCGTTCAGTAGTAATGGTCGACCAAGCTGTCGCTATAAAATACAGAGGGAAGATGTACTAAATAAACATTACATCATTCTGCCTCTGTTAATTACGCTTCATGATAACAACATTTTCCGCCAAATTAACAGTAAAATCAGTTCTTCGGTTATAATTACGAATTTACGATCCGTACTCGCCCCAAAGTAAACAGTTCTTCACGAGCATTGCTACCGAGGTAATGCACACCGCTAAACACCTTCCAACGATCGATTAAACTTTCCCCATAAATTTGATAACAAGTTAATTGTCAGCGGTGGAAATGCAAATTTGCAAACATGTGCGAAACGCGGCGGACGCGATATGAAAGAAGAAACGGCACTCGGCGAATTTCGAGCTCGATGTTCCGTGAAATCGTGGCCTTCCCAATTGCGGTAAATTCGCGTTTGATGTCGCGCGGTGCGTCAGAATCCACATGATTAATGTCTCTGGGTCCCATACGGAGAACGCTCGGATGCCAACTTCAACCCCTGTCACCGATATCCCATCCGTGCGGCAGAGCCGCCCCTATTCCCAGCTCGCATTTTAATCACCCGCCGGACGTAAAGATGAAACAGCGGACGATATCTCGCGACAAACGATCCGTCGCGTTATTTCGTTAACGCTTCAATCGGTCATCGCCGGACGACTTTCCTCCCCGCAATTATGACGCTTCACTCGAAACCATTTGCATCCACGACAAATCGCACTCCCTGACGACTCTCCTTTCTCCCTCTTCTTCTACCCCTCCCCCCCTCTCTCCCTCTCTCTCTTTCACATTATTCATCCTCCCATTTGTATGCCTTCGCAACGATTCAATTAAAGCCAAACGCTAAGTAATTCCACCGCTTTTATCGGCTCGAAGTTTTTCATTAGACTCTTATTCACATCATCCCCCGTGGATATGCATTTTAATATGAAACGGCGTCGTTGTAATCCCGTCCGATACTTTGCATTTACACTTCGCAGTCAAGCTGCATTTCAATAAAAGTATAATTACGACAGTCATAACCATGATCGCGCAATAACAATTGTATTGCTGCTCCTACGGAATTTTCACACCGACGTTTTCCCAGAGCCTGCCCACGCTGACTATGCAGTAAAGTCGAGTTTAATATTATAAAACATTTTTAATAGGCACTTTGTACAAGTCGCTTTCCAACTTCGCCGTGTTACTTTCCGCTCGTTGCCGATTCTTACGGCACTTGCGCTGTTTCCGCTCTCAAATAGATCGCGTGTGTTCCTCCCGTCGAAGGAATCGATTTGCGACGTATGCTGTGAGCTGTTTGTTTTCCTTTATCAGTTACGCTATATTAACACTTGACCGCCACTGAAATCCCTAAATCATGAAAGCTACGCCAACCGAGATGGAGCAGTGTAACGGCAAATAGCCTTTTTGATTTATGAAGGCGAGGAAATCAAATTATGATGGAAGAAAAACAACAGAAATGGGGACTGTCGATGCGAAAATAACATCGCTAATATATTGTTGTGACTTAAGTTATATAATACATATAATCTAAAGTTATATAATCTCAGCTGTACAATTTTACTACATGTTTCACTACTGCGTAGAAATGATTATTCCTGACAAATCTTCAATTTTGATCAAATTACTTACCATAAATCTTCGCATAAATATGAATGAAATGATTTAGTCACATGTACTAGAAAAAAAGTCTGTTCGTATTATACTGACCTCGGCTTCACAGTGAACGGTTAATGGAACGCGATTTTCGAATGTCTTTAACCTTGGATTGTTGCTCAGAGTCAGTATTCTATTAGTCTTTCATTTCTTTCGTCTTGACGGAAAAGAGCAGTATCGAATTACTTATTAAAGGGGAAGACGGGTATAAGAGACAAGAAGCGGAGTAAAGGCAAAAGGGGGCGAGAGAGTAGAGCTGCATTATCAGAGGAAAACCCGACATTGGCAGACCGTTTCTCGCCAAATAATTGGAAATGCAAACGGAACGGTCGCCCTCTGATAGTTCGATAATTGAGTCTCTTATCGGTATTTGTACGCCCGATCCTCAGTCACAGATCCCATTGCTTATATGCTTTAAATCTAATATCCGCGCGTATGCCAATTTCATATTTTATCGATTGACCAGCTTTTATTGCACCTCGGGCAAAATTGGTAAAAATTTATGTCGAAATCGTATGTTACGAATAAAATCAATGGATATTCACAGGATGTCGCGATAATACTGTGATATAAGTCCGCAGTGACAAAGCATGTGTGAGAGCGTTAGTTATATGAGAAGCGGTAAGTGTGCGCAGACTTTAAACGCGACTAATGCAGAAGTTACTCGAAAGTAGGCTGACCCAGGGAAACTATACCAAGCGAAACGACGAATCAAGCGTCGCGTGACGCTTTACGTCACTTTTTGAAATCCGACCTCTTTCCAAAGAGTATAAGATCGAAAGATAGTCGTGTAGCGTGTAACGTTTCATATGTAGTTTCAGTAGTAAAAAATTAGCTGCAGTAGTAAAGAACAATTTTTAAGAAAGTTGACATGTAAAATTTGGCGCAAAAGCCCAACTCGCACGTGATAATTGAGCTTAAGAATCGATCCATCAATGCTGCGACGCCGGCGGATGTACGTCTGGTCGACTTAATAAAATTCAAGTTCCGCAAAAGGCCGCGGGTATTTGTCGAGCAGGGTGATTTTAATTTCCATAAGCACCGCAATCTTGCCCTAAACTCTTCCTACCCGAATTCTCCACCCCTCGCGCCTCGCATACACCAGTCATATTATAATATTAAAATTTCGGCTGCTGAATTTGCTCGAGCTGGCCAATTTGCATTCTAACGCTCACGCTGCACCGGTATTGAGCGTGCTAAGAAAAGAGGAATGGTTAAACAAAATGAGGCTGGAACAGCATTTATTAAGCGCCTTACAAGTCCACCTTTTCTTCCCTCGGCATGCGTAGTGTGGGGGATGCTCAAAAATATACAGAGACACAGCGAGTTTTGAATTTTTATATGCCCCGTTTTTTTTTATGACTGCCGCAAATAGTCTTTTTACGAAGAGCAGTAAAAGAAGCTTCGCAAAAAAGCGATAAAATCGAGAATGACTGTAAAGAGATTCAATTCCTCTCTCGATTAAAATGCTCGAATAAATGCGTCCCGTATTCATTTAGTTCCCGTTTGCGCGCGACGTATACACATTTTAATAGTCTGCCTTGACGAGAATGGGCTCGATTATGGGAAAAAAGAGGCGGAATTGCGTTAATCTATTTATTATTTACGAGGCTTGAATATTAGTTTATCCTACAGCCGAATTTCGTTTCGACGCAAACGCGCGTGTCTGCGCTGATTTTAATATCACGCAAAATGTTTTACAAATTCTGCGTGGATGGTCGTGCCGAATCCCTTTTCGTGCGTTTTTCATGCTGCAGAAGCGAAACGCGACAGATTCATGCGTCGCTGCCGCGCGGTCGCGTTCTGGAATTCAGGTATAAAAATTCGAAAGCAAAAGCGACGAGCGTGTGCTGTATTGGCTGAATCGCCGAAGCGAAGTGAGCGTAACGCAATACGATTCACTGCCTCTGGCGAACATTTTTCACTATCTGTCGCTTCTTTTTGATTCCCATTGCGAGTACATACGCTTTTTTAAGCTCTACTGACGTGTTAGATTTTCGCCAGCTCTTTTTCCCATTTTTGCATCTTTACCTATCGCGCCTTCAAGAGCAACGATCTGTGTCGTCTTATCGATCACAAGCGTTCGCACGCTAGCGATTCGCTAAAAGAGCGTGCGTGTTTTAATTGACACATTTACCTAATTAGCCACATTTTAATAATATCGCGGAGACTAAGAACAACAAAGAATTAAGAAACGCTTAACCTAAATCTACCGTACGAACGGTTTGTTCTGCTTTGTATTGCGACGGCGACTGCGTCGCGTTTGCAGTATTTCGTGATTGCAGCGTTTAAAGAAGCAATTCGTTTGTTACGTGCGCGCACAGGCGTCCCTGGCCAGGCGCGAATCAGCGATCGCGCACGGCTCGGCTCTCTTGTCGATCGTTTCGTTTCGTCAGCGATAAAGCGCGATACCGCCTCTACCTACGCGCATTGTTGTAGACAAGCCGGCTATAGGAATGCCAATTATAAAACGTGCAGGGCGCAGGAAATTATATGCCGCAATGTAGAACGGAAATACGATGGAATGTTCGAAGAAAAATAAGCTCAATAAAAATCACAACCCCGTCATTGACTACGCCGCTGGGCGCATAATGAAATAAAATTCCTTCAATTTCACACGCGATTATTTCAAATATTCCAGTCACCTCAAAATAACAGTGAAATATGGCTTCTCTTTTTTTTAAGGCCCGACAACGCAGTTGTTTTCGGGCAATTGTCGACATTTATAAATGCCGCGTGAGCGGAATAAGCATAATTAATTGACGGGGAATAAAAATCGTATATTATTTTAAATTAATGTCATGTACGACAAAGCAATTACGCGCGGCTCATCCGAGCGGAGGGTCGTGTCGCAGAATAGCGGTTACTTTTTTATACGCGGTCAGCGACGGCGAGCAAGATTGATAACGCTTTATTATCGCGGATGCTTATGTATCCCAACGTCGACGTGCCATTTCACGAACGACACAGTTATCCTTTTCCCACCGGGTACATTGCCGGGGCAGATACACGCGCGCGATGTGTATTTATTTATGGTCACTGCCGAACTGTGTGGGCCGAACGACTGCTGTGCCCACGGATGCACGCTCCAGTGGATGCCTTAAGCCACGACCATGCGGAAATTATTGCCGCGTTTAATTCTCCGCCAATCGTTAATTATTCTATGCCAGTTGTCATCCGATCGTTGGACCGTGATGATTTTCAATGCTGCCGCACTTGAATTCGCTTGCGCAAAATCAAATGCGGACAAGTGTACGGCTGGACGAGTTAATCGATATTTACGAATATACAACTTTGCGTTTTCCCTGCCCCCTTTTTGTCGTTTGTACTTTTTTATATTCACTGGACGTCGCGTTTCCTTTTGTCGCTGCATCAAAACTACGCGGTGGCGAAAAGAATTGTTCCTGAAAAAGTTTTTATCAACTTTGCAAACACCGTTGCTGCGACGTTACAAGCTTTGTGTAACGACAAATCGGTTTATCACTACGGTGAACACTATTGCCGAAAGCGTATGAAGAAAGTACATTTGCCGTCTCGTTACTCCGACACTAAACGGAAATCGTATTTCGTTAAAAAAAAGAAAAGAATGGCAGGTGATCTTTTTACGTGTGGCCGTAACGGCGAAATAATCGTAGGAACAAAATCGCAGTTGGCACGGGCGGGCCGAGCAAGCCGTAACAGTTTCGGGTTTTACACGTGTTCATTTAATTATGCAAATCAATGTCCCGTAATACTTCGGCGACACGTTCATTCTAAAGGCACGATGTTTCGCATATGACCGTATGTAATTCAATATTGTCGGCGCGGCATACCGGAATCGATTATTTTGACATTAATGATGCTTTGGACTATACATCATTCAATTTGATCCGCTTTGTCGCGTGAGCTGTTCAAACAATTTATTATTCGCATGCGCACCATCGTATTCTGAAAGGGGAAGTCTTTAAACACACGCACATACGCGCACCCGCGCGCATCGACATACACACAGCCGCGAGCGCGCGCGTGCACACGCGTATACCATATAACGCGCATATCGCTTAGTCGAAATCGATAGTATCGGAATGCGATTTCCCGATCACGTGCCGCGAATTATACTTTCATGGAATTTATCGTTTTTCATCTTCGGCAGGTAAGACCGCCGACGCGGCTGCGTCGAGCCCCACGCGAAACGAAACGTTGACACGTGGCAATAATTGCCAGGAGTAGAATAAACGGTCGGGCGCCGTGCTTGCGTCGAGCGAATCGACCTCGTGTTCATAGCTGACTTATTGGGAGGATTATAAAATACAACACGCAACTCATGATTCACCACGCGACCTTTGCAGAAACAATGTCGGCAACTCTATTCGCAATTACAAATGTAAATTGGACTGGCTATTACATGACTCCGTATTTCCGCGACTAAAATAGAACGTTATCTCGCTTTATTTACAACTCGCGTCCGGTCTTGCGAAAGGCCGGACGTAATTCTCGTCAGCGATCCGATCTTTTTTTCTCGCCGTCGGGAAAATCTGTCGAGAAGCCGATCGTTTTAGCGCGCAACTACGCATTTGCGAATCTTGTTAGAAATGAAAAAAACTCTCTGCGAAGTATTCTCGCGATTTGATTAATTGCAGGCGAACGAAACGTCGAGGCGTGAGCTGGTAATAATAAAACCAAATGCCGCGTAATCCCTTTGCCTCCGATCGCGAAAATCTCCCCGCCGTCGAGGGAGGAAGTGTGAGCGTAAAAAAGTTTACGCCCCTCTTTTACGAACTTACAAGATAAGAGGGAAATAGTGGAGCGGTGATCCGAGTCTAGTTTACGGCGGAGGCGGATGAAATCCGAATTTCAAGACCGCGTCTAGCGCGCGGCGGCGACAGTTTATGCAGGCTTGAAAGGGCCGGGCACTTCCTTCTTCCCTGCGCGTAAAACGCGCATTCGAGTTTGTATCCCTCGAAGCTGCTTAACTCACGGATCCTCGAGTTTAAGCTAGACGACGGCGATAGAGCCGCCGCCGTCGCGCCGGTCCTCCGCTATTCTCTCTATCCGCGCGGGAGGATGGACGTGCGAAAAGGGCGACAGGGGCGGTAGTGGCTGCAGAACAGGGCGGAGGGGGTGGCAAGCCGAGGGATGAGCGTGAGAGTTCCGTTTTGCAATTTCAGAACTGTCGAGACAGCACTCCGGTTTGCAGACTCTATTAAATATTGAGAAACGCGACCTTTTTGAACCCTCGTCTGCCGCGTATCAACGCGACACGGTCACGCGGGCGTAACACTCGACGAGGATAAAAGCCCAGTGACGCTCGCCCTTTGTTCGCTTTAATCGAGTCGCGAAGGTGTCGTTGTTTTCTTTTTTGTTTTTCCCGTTTCTTTTTTTTTCATTTGCTTCTCGTCTTCCCGAATCGCGCAACTTGGTTGGCGTTTCGGCCGACCGAACTTGCGACGATCAGTCCGCCCGTAAATCCTCGCCGTTTGATCAAAGATGCGAGAGCTATTCGGTCATTCGAGAATGTCGACTAACCGCGTTTTCCATTATTGCCGCGTTTTGGCGTAGTCC
The DNA here is from genome assembly GCA_022817245.1 of Nixonia krombeini. Classification (NCBI taxonomy): domain Eukaryota; kingdom Metazoa; phylum Arthropoda; class Insecta; order Hymenoptera; family Scelionidae; genus Nixonia; species Nixonia krombeini. The sequence continues at coordinate 13,689 of JABFPT010002363.1, forward strand.
GTTGCTTATCGCGAATGTGCATTGTCATGCTGCCAACCTCGCGGTGCGCGTTTTAGTGACTGCCGCGCAGACACATAATGTGATTTCATACGACTTTCCGGAAAATGTATTGCGAAGGAAAGAAATAAATCACGCCGCGGTGTCGCATCTCGTTACCGCGCCCGGAGATAAGAAGCTTCTGCGATCATTGCACATTAATCAGCGACCGCGCATCCCGGCCGCACCAATTTTCGCACTGCCAAATCCTTGTCAGCGTTGACGCGCTATTTGTACCCGGCTACAAATCGCAGCGGTGTTGTTTACCGGCGTAATCGCGATCAGACGCAAAAATCGCTCCGCTTTATTGCCAAGAAACTTCAGCGGGGGAGGTGGTTACGTTTTGCGGCAAACAGTTATTGCCGCGGCAGAGGCGATCGCAGCACGAGCGCACTGCGGCAGCTCCGCCGTCACTCGGGAAGCGCCATTACCTTCGACAGTGCCGGGCGAAACCCGCTCGATCTCGCCGACGAGTGTTTATTCGGCGAGTGTACGCGAAGGAGCAAACCTCTCGTACCTCAATGCCGTTGTATATAACTCGTCGATGTAAACGACTCTAGAGTCCGCGAGGAGAGACAAACGGACGAAAGAAAAGCGTAAAGGATCGCAAGAGAACGGCGCGGAGGAGCAAGGTGAGATGGGAGTATAGTGCGCGGGCGGGCTGAAGGAGACGAAAGGAATTGAATCGGAGTAAGGGGTGCGCTGGGGAGGCTGAAGGGGAGGTTGCGGGGCGGCACAGAGATGAGCCGCGGGAAGAGAAAGAAAGGAGGAGAGGACGAGGAATTAAAGGAAGAAAAGAAGCAGGAGGAGGTGGAGGGGAAGGGGGCTAGAAGGGGAAGGAGAAGGAGGAGAAGAGAGAGAAAGTTGGAAGACAGAAAGACTCGAGGCCGTTGCTGGAGAGACACTCTCGTGAGATTGAGCTCAAATTCAATAGGGGATGAATAAAATATAAAGCAGTGCCTGGCGTCGCAATCGTTTCGCGCGGGGAAGGTTAAGGGTGGCTCGGGTAAATAAATAAAAAGTCGAATCTGCGCGGGATCGCAGTCGACGAGTGGATGGCTCGCAGTTTTGTTTATTTTTTAATTGGGAGCAGGCCCGATGTTAATTCCCGGGGCGAGGGAGGCAACCGCGGGAGAGATAAAGAGGTCGCGGGTACTTCGGATTCATTTGCTTGAATAATTCAAAACGAACGAGCGAAATTGTAATGGAGCGTATAAACGCCCGCGGACTTTTGCGCAAATGTAATTCGCTTGATATACGGCCGAAATGGAAAGCGAGGCGGTGAAATGATTAAAATCGAGAGCACGTGAGCGCGCATAGTAATCGTTCCGATGAAAACAATAAATTAATGCAGAAATGATGGATTTATGAATATTCACGCGCCACCGCCGTGGCCGTCGCCGACACTTTGAAGAATCGCCCAAGCTGCTGCTTATTATTTGCCTTTGCACCTCTCGATACCAGCCCTGCCCGACAATCTTTTCTCCAACGCACTTATTTTCATTGTTTTAACGAGCTTTCGTTTTCTCTGTTACAGGTAAGCGATCGTCACCAGGGTCACACACTGGCCAGAACCACGCGCGCCCCCAAAACCCTCCGTCACTGGTGAGGCAACATTTTCTCATTACGCGCGTTACAACTTGTCACGCCGTTTCGCTTTATCCGCGCATAATAATTCTCCGTGTGAATGAAGCGGAGCACGTGTTGCGCGCTCGCTCTACGTCGGGAATGAATAATTCGCTTATTGGCAGCCAACGCGATATCGAAATTAAGGGAATCTCATTACCTCCCGATCACTCCAGAAACAACGCGCCGTCATACCGAAACGTTCTCCCTTCGCGGGTCACAAAAATAGACAAAAATGCCCGACGAATAACAATTTGCCGTCGTTGGCGGCGATATTAGATTTTTCCACGTGCCGATTTCCACTTTTCGGGCGACTTTTTTATCGATCGGAACGTGACGAATAAGCCGTTGGAACTTTGTTCCAAGGTAAATTCGGTCGATTTGCATATTCGACAAAGTCCGCCGAGAATCGCGCGATTGTCGAAGAAGAGAAGTTGCGGGTGCAAGACAGAGAGGGAACGAACGGCCGCGCAGCGCGAGCAGCGGCGAGGGAACAGGAGGATCGCGGACGGGAAGGGAGAAGAGGGCCGGCTAACGCGTGTTCGAGTTCATTATGCTTTTCGCATGGGATTCGCTCGGGAGGAGAAATAAAAGAGGCGGCGTAAAATCGCACAAAGGCAACTGACAAGTTGGCAGCGCGGCGGAATGCCGGCGAAAGTATGGCGATTCGTGTCTATGCAAACTGCCCAAAGTACGCGTCGCGAAGGTTCGCGTTCGTTCGTTAATTGTCAGAACGATCGCCCGGACGAGACTTCCGGAATAATTGGATGACGCCGGCTTGTCGCTACGTTCCGCATTAAAGCTCGATCGAAATTAGACAATCGTCAAAGAATCACGTTGCGCGTTCGTACATAATGCCCCGCTTCAGTTTTTAATTAAACCTTCGTCGCTCCTTTATGCAAAAACAGTGCGCGTCTCAGTCGGCAACTTTGCCGCGGTCGCCACCAACGCGGTAAACGTTTGTCGCTATCCCGCGCAATACTATCCGGCGAGAGTGCGATTGTACGCTAATGGAACGAGAAGTCGAGGATTAGCAGCGCGGCGTGTTGTGATAGATGCGAGCGGGCGAAGGAAAACTGCGAGTGCTGCAGCCAGAAATGAAAGGGCGAAACATCCTGCGCCGCGGTGGCAGTCGCGCTACTAATTTGACAGCGGATATGTCACGCCGCACTCTCGCGGTATCTCTACGCGCGCCGTCTGCCGCTTTCGCCGATTGCTCGCCTTGTCACAAAGATGACGAGAGCGTTGTTTCCAGGCGGGCGGCGACGCTTCACTCGATGATTATTGCGCTTCGCTTTCTACCAGCGTACATTAACTAACGCAATTCCGCGATTCCGCGTCCTCGTTCCGGCGTCAGGGTTCTTTTTATTCTCGAATTTACGGTTATTTGGGCGAGTGTGCCGGAGGGGCATCTCGATCGCCGATGAAATATCGAAAGTGGAGCGACGGGCGGACCGGCGTTGTTCCGGTATTACACGAATATACATGACATTGGCAGTGTATTCGATCCCACAATGTTTCGCATTCACAGTGTTGTTAAGCCGCAACTAACCGCCTTGTTAGGAAGTTGCACCCGCCTCCTACCTACTCTCACTTCTCTCCATCCCCCTCATTCTCTTTCGCTTCCCGATCCTCTCTATAGTTTGTCCTTCTTTTCTGTACGTGAAACACACCCGTCTATAAGGTAAAGAAGAAACTGATGTCAACAACTAGTCAGATTTCTACCAAAATAATGAAACTTACAGTATGTATTATTAAGTAACAAATTTCTTTTAGTCGTCATTCTTTTAACTACAATTTTCCTAGCAAATCTACTGCAGCTCAAATGACGTTCCTTTAATGACACGAGATTGCGTGTTATTTGTCTTTGCATAAGCGAACAAGTTATTGGAATCTTGATAGTACGAACTGAGTTTGAAGAAAGCCTCGTGTAAATTACTTAACTTGATTATTCCGTGTATACGCATATATTTACATGTTTTATAATTCTCCTACTTCTCTTTCTCTCTCTAGCATCGGTTCTGTCTCTCCGCGTCTCAGGTTTCCTCCCCGATATACACCGAACGCAGCATCTATACGGCGCAGCCTCGAACAGTAAATTATAACTCGAGAAATTCGCGTGTGGTACGGAACACCTTTAAGACCTCGTTGGAGGCAAAGCTTGGCTATGGTGTGGGGTTTCTGGCTCGGCGCTGTCCTTTGCGAGCGTTTGATAATCGAAGTTATATATGCGCACTTGAGTTTCTGGAAGCGTCGATGCTCGCGCGGATTCTCCGTGGAATATCAAGCGAAGTCATGCAAACGCGGGTACAGGAATTTTCTAGACTCTGGAAAGCTCGTGAAAAATTGCACGCTCTTGTCGCAATGGCCTTGAATGCCGGATGAACGTCGGCCTGCCGCATTACCCGCCCCTGGCGTTTTTCACCGCGGCCACGGATGGCTGGGAGAGCAAAACTGACAAAAGTCCCATTTGCCGTTCATTCAAGCCTCGACTAGAAACGGGCATAAAGAGGTTTCGGCACTTTTTGCACGGGCCCCCCGCTATTGGCCGGCCTGCATCCCTCCTCGGATCTAACAAATGGACCGGAATCGCGAAATTTGATAGTCACAGGAAAACGAGCGCGCTCGCTCCATACGTCTGGCTCTCTGCCCGTTCTGTTTGCTTTTTCTCTCCGTGCAAATAAAGAACTAACGTATGCAACGGCAGCAGCCTGCCTCGGCACAGTATCACCGAGGAGCGCGCTCGCCTACGAGGGAGCAAACGGCAATTGTTATTAATGCGAAACGCGACGATTAAATGTTGCAAATACCGATACATGCCGATCTCCCCTCTCTCCCCTGCCTCTCCGTCTTTCCTGGCCTGTACGGAAAGAGAAGGAAACGGCGCGCGGGAAACATTGATTTACAATCGCGTACAGATGGGATCAGTAGTTCCTTTGCGGATTTATGCATCATCTCATAACTGATACGCACGCTGTAACTCAAGACCGTAATCGCACAGCAACGCAGTTCTCTTGTCGGTTTTTTCTCCGACCGCCATTTTCATGAATGCATACTCGATTTATCAGTGCGTCACGACTTTTTTTCTTGCAGCAATTGGCATACGCATACGCGTATACCTTGCTGGCCCGTCGCCGATTTTCCTTCGAAAGCCTGCCTGCGACTCGGCTACAACACGTGACGTTCGACGCGTTTGTCGACGCGAAGTCGTTAATTATGCGTATACAAGGGCTTCTGACCCTTCGTGTGACGTCACCGGGGTCAATAACGGCCAGCCGAGTTTCTCAATTCCCAGCTTCATGAATATTCCAGACAGAGTTACAGATTGTTGCTTTATGAATAATCGCGGCGAATATTATTCTTTTGAAGTGTGGCGAAACGGCGGAAACAATACACAGCTACTGTTTCATCGAAGTGAAGTGGCTCTAACGACTTGTGCGTTATTTCAAAAAAGATCGTGTGTACCAGATACGGTAACGAACTTCGGAATTAGAATGAGCGTATTAATAACGTCGCAGTAAATGTGTTAGCAATGTGTGCATTTAATATATGCGGGCATATATGTGCATTTTATATTTGCTACCTCGACAGAAAAGTAGCTGATGTATGGCCAAGCAAAGTAGTATCGCTTATGACGCAATATTAATACTTTTATATTTCTATGTGGAAATAGTTTGACATTATACCAAACGGTCTATTGCTATAGTTACAATGTATTATTTGAAATGTTTTAAATAGTTTACTTTTAATGCGAAAGTGTGTTTAATCT
>JABFPT010002364.1:5708-19119 GCA_022817245.1 Nixonia krombeini
GAGAAAACTGCAGAGTAGAATAGAAAAATCTAATGGTTATCAATGGTTCAACAAAAACGTCATATGTAAATAAAAAGCTCGTTTGGTGATTAGTCAAGAAATGTGATTGGTCAAGAAATTTATTTCGATTTCTTATTCCTTGTGGGTGACTAAAAACGGTTGCGTGGGTTTGCTGAAACGAACAAGGACATCCTGAACTGATAACGCGTGTGTCCAGGTCGTTAGGACCGGGGCGAAATGCGACAGCCTTTGCTGCAACCTATGACCTTTCAAAAACGTGGAAAAAAAAAACTCGCTTAATGACCCGAGCGCCGTTTTCGAGCCCTCGCGTCATCCCCGCGTTGAGAAATCCCTCCTTTTTCTTCCCCTTTAACGACAATTGCGAAATCGTTTTGTATCTTTGTCTTTCCTTAAGAGAATATAAAAAATCGCGTGGCACATTGACGGTTGGAATGTTACTTTGTTTCATCATTAAATTTATAATAATATAATAATCATAATAATCGTAATAATATAGTACTTCTTGCATTCTTAATAATATAATTTTATGTTTGTTAATAATCATAATAATATATATAATATATTTATATTTATATATATACCTTTTGTTTATTATAGTAGTTTGTTTCCTCTGCACTTATTGTTTTACTTCTGTGCTGACTGCAGGTTTTGATTTGAGGGGACATTCGCCCGCGCCTTCAACACCGCAGCCCTCCCGGAATATTTACGTATACCCCAGCGAAAAGAACTTCGGAAAGTAAGATGGCCTCAACAACAACTCCGCCGCGCGTATCTCCCTCGTGGAAACTTTCCGGGCGAGCAGCGCCGAGCGAGGCGCGGTCGATCCGTCTGTTTTGCTTTAAGTTTTGTTTCGCTTAAATCACTGCTGGATATGATGCATAGTTTTGTAGCTTCCGCCGTCACGGAGTCCCGGGACCCGTTTGTAAAAAAGTCCGCGAGATGTCGCGTATGTCGCTACTACTGCCGTTTTATGTCTATTGTTCATGTGTTGTTGCCGGTGTTGAGGTGTGCCCGGGTGAGTATGCAACCCGTCACACATGGGAGAGTGTGCGCCGACCGAGGCCAGGCGTTGTCCGCGAGTTCGAGTCGTGCCATGGTTGCTGGTCCGAGTCTCACATATCCAAATACGTGTTGGCTCTCGATAGACTCTAAACGCTACTTGGTTCGTTCAATGATATGCTCGTTTCATTGGTCGGTAGATAATGTCGTTTCTGGACCATAATTAACGGCTCGAAATGTCTTTGGACAGGTCAGGATCGCCGTTTGGCCATCGCGCGCACACGCCAGTCGTTACTGCATGGAGACGATTATTATCTGGATAGATGCGTTCATCTGTTGAGAGCAGACTGCTGAATGTGTATGCCGTGTGATTATGTGTTTCATGTGCCGTGTATCTGAGTAAGCTTATTGTGGATAATGTGTCCAGTGGGCATTTTGGGTGGGGTGACATGGCGATTTGGGGGTTTTGGTTTGGAATCCTTCGTACGGTTAATAAATAGTTTGCCTTCTCTCGATTAGTTACATTATTATTCAACTTTGTAGTGTGAGGGCCTAGCCTTGCCGGATTAACGCCACCAATAAGGCTCGTCTCCAACTGGCGGAAAGATATTCCCCATCCTTTCCTTATCCTCCCGCTTGTTCCAACTTAACATTTTTTTAGCGAATCGGTATTCACTGTAACGAATTGCGTTTCATTTCCCAAAACAGCAAGTCAAATTTTCATGAAAAAATAGACTTGACCATTTTCATTTCTCGCATCTTCCCTGGTCTTTCCGCCACTCAACCGAGAAGATTCCTTAATGGTATTGCGTAGAGGACGATAAGGTTAGGCAGATAAAGTGATAATGTAGAAAAACACAGTGTACAAACAACTAAAGCGCCATTTCTAAGAGTACTACCTGTTTCAACTGAGTAGTATCAGCGCCATATTATATACCTATAGCTAATTCAAACTAGGCTGAGTCAACGCGATCGCGTTTTCCACAAGGCCGAAAAACTGTTTCACGGCAAAAACCATCAGAAGTGCAACCGTTGAATGTGTTTTGTACTTTTTGTTCCTGGTTTTCATCGATTTCTAACAGCAAAGGAAAAGTACTACGATTTAACGATGATCGTGCTGTGACAACGTCCGATGGCGATCGTTTCGAAAATCGCCGAACGAAACTGAATCGGATCTAAAGTTTCTAGATGGGAACTGAGAAAAATGATTTTTCACGCCTGGCGAAAACGCGCGAACGCACTGGCTTCCCTATGTTGTCATTCTCGCGTTCAAATCCTTCTTAGTCCCGAAGAGAATTCGATGACGTCACTGTGGCATCGATCGGCATTCCCATCGAGTTAATATGATTGGTCGATCAGCGTATACATTTACATGCGAGACTTGACTTTTTAGAGTCATCGTATGACTAGAACTTAGAGTACGAATTAAAGCCAATTGGAAGGTACCAAGGTTTCGACCAACGAGGAACGACGTAGTGAATTCGATCCGAATCACCCAGCGCTCGGGCCTTCGTTCTTTCCTCGACGCAAAAGGACATTTCCAAATCCGAATCGAATTACTTTCCACGATTTTGATTCATTACTCTCAGTCTTCTTTTTTTTTTATTTTTATTTTTTATTTTTTTCTCACAATTTCTTATCTAAGAAAAGACGTATCAGACACGCGTAAAATACGTGCAGCAATGAAGTTAACGTTCAGAATTTTTTAAAAGTGGTAATTCGAACGTAATCGAAATCATTTGATTGCATGATTGTCAGAATATTGGTGTGAAACGTTGTAAAAAACCGGGCGTATCAAAATATAGAGATTTGATTAACCACTACAGAAAACATTCTAACGCGCGTGACACGCGGGAAACGAAAAGCTTTGGAATGGCGATGAAGAAAAATGCTGGTCGTTGAAATGTTCACGGCCATGCTTGGAATGATTCATTGGAATCGATTAGGAAACAGAGATCGTATACTTTTTCGTTGACTCAAATAATGCGGAGGCTTATTCCTTTTTTTCTTTTTTAAACAATCGTCGTGGAAAGAACAAGAATTTCGTCATCGAATTCCTGTGACGGGTTGGAATTTCATGTACTTTTATTTAAAGCATGTTTCTTTTTCGTGTGTCTTTAAACGACAGGCCAGCTCTTCGTTGATCACGAAAATCCCAACATACGAGAATACACGAATGGAAAATAGAATTTCGAAAACTGTAACCTAGCGCTTAACAGTTCGTTTTTCCCCGTTTGTCTCATTATCATCGTAATCTTCACCTTCTTTCATCCATAATAATAACGCATACATGTCTGTGTGTTTCGATTTACCTAATTGCACTTATTCGACAAAACGGAACGTAAAAGCGAACTCAAGATGGCGGCCGGGCGGCCCTGGAACGCAGGAGGTATACTTTTTTTTTCATTTCTTTTGTCTTTATAGTATCGATAAATACTTATGCTGCTGTGTGTTTCGTCTGTTGCGTTGCTGCACTGAACAAAATGTGTGGTACAATAACACTAATCATTTGAATTAATTTGAATAACCAATTTTAGCAATTTAATAATACAGTCACAATTTGCTCAAAAGACTAATTTTGTAACAACTGACAATTTTTCAATTTTAACGTTATCTTGCTAACTTATCCATTTTCACATAGGTCAACCAAATTTCAGGAATTTGAGATTACGCAATTTCAGGTACGTGTCATTTTACTGTACGTTTTGTTCAGTGCTTTATTTCGCGCAGCTGAACTCAAAAGCTTGTTCGTCAACCGTTTCGTTTTGTTCAGTTGTAAAAAACGTAAACCTCGAAACTTAGGCACAATTTGGAACTGCTTAGACTTTACTTTCACGTGTTGTCGGATGCTACCGATTAATCGCGGGAAAAGAATGTATTCGAGTGTGTCAACTGTGACTGTTTGGAGTGATGGCCAATTTTAACAGTTCGACCGCGTCGATCCTGTTTCGAAAAAGGAAATAGCCTGAAGGAAAAAACGTCGAATGGTTCCGCGATTGATCTGACCTTGAAGCATTCTCAACACCCGAACGTCTTTACACGAATTATACCAAACGTGACGATACTGTGAGGTAGCTGACATTGAGCCGTTTCAGGGCCAATCGGACCAAATTTTTTAGTTTCGGGAGAGCACGAAGCACCAAAGAAACGTTCGACATTGCACAAACATGTGATCACGCGGAACAAAACAGGAAATATTTCGAAAAGGAGAGAGGCGAAAAGTGAAATCGATTTTTTGACTTCCGATACTTTTGACCTTCGACATACAAAACTGCCGCAGTATTTTGTCACGTATGCGCGAGAGAAAGAGAAATCAAGAATCTTTGGGTCTGACTCTCCGATCGATGTCCGCCATCTTGGTTCCGTCTGACCACCGGTGTCGTATAATCTTTAAATTATTTTGTCTGGTATCTCGTAATTACAATAATATCGTAACCTTATCAAATACACTAGCTTGGATTACAATATCTTGTGAAAAATATACATCAAAATTTTGTTATCTTTTTACATCACAGATATTTTAATATAATATATTTTTTATTTAATCTTAAAAATTTCCCTCCCCCCTTTTCATCAACTAATTAATTTCGTCGGATCGTACTCGTTCGCGACGCGCCACAGAAAGGCGGAAATCTGCAAAGCGGAAATGCGATTCGCTCTTGACTGTTCTAACACGTTTCTTTTTTTTTTATTTAATTTTGATCCTTGTCCAAAAGATAACCTCCAATAAGCGACGAAGATTTTCGGAAAAATCTGCGAATTCATTTTCGCATTGAACATCCCGCCTTCCCCGTAAATCGGACGTCGACGGTATCCATTTTCTGCCGCGTTTCGATCTTCCTCATATACTAATTTATTTAGAATTTTCTTTAATTCTCGTCACGTGACCTTGAGAATCGTAGCGACCTTCACAATATCCGAAATGATCATGCCTTTACAAGAAATTCAGTCTTCGAATATGGGATTTCACTGAAGATGAGAAAATTAATTTCAAACTTCGCGCCAAAATGTATCGACTGTGCAAAATTATTATCCGGAGGTGGGAAAAAGGGCGCGCATTCAATTGTGAAGGTCACGTGACGCAAGTACTCTCGTATACCAATTTTTCGTTTAAAAAATTGTGCGAAACTGCAATGTTTGCCCCATGTTTAAAATATGCTTCCGAACAGCCTACGATTAATAGGATAACTTTAACACTTTCATATCCACCCGTTCGTATATTGATAGTAAGTACCGTTTTGTTCTACCGTATACCGTATTCAGATACGCTAATTCACGTGGCAGGTCGACCGTCGTGCATCCGATCCTCAATAGACATATTTTATCTCCTATACATATTTATATATAGAACTGCACCGATCGTTGAAACGAATCGTAATCGTACTTAATAACGACAATCATGATAGCGATATACCATCCGTATAATAATATAATTTCCACATCTAACGATAAATTTTTTTGTTAATAGTCGGGCTTTAGGGCGGACAGGGTAGAAGTGGGGGGTCGAAGGGGTGAGATAAGAGATGGCAGGTTACCATAATATATAATATATATATATATATCTTTATCGTTTGTGAGTTACGCCTGGGTGAACACTTAGAATGCGAAGTTTTTTTTTTTCAAAGGTATTTTTACGAAATTCAAGAACATACACCGAACGTCTTTTCGCGGGGAAGTTTAAAATTACGTTCACATACAAGTGTGATAATATACTTTTTCCGCTTATTTGCAACTTTTTTTCCCAAACGTTAACCTTAAAGGACCTTAACATTTACACTCATTAGCTTGCTTGTTTTTTCGCTTCGTTTAAATACGTGAATTTAGTTTAATTCCAAAAACACCGAGAGAGTAGCCTTGCATTTATATGGGATTTTTTTTGTATAATAATTTCTGCATATTGAAGAAACTTTTTTTTTTAAACACCGAACATGCATTTCTTATGTTTTATATACAGCCTAGAGTTTCAGTCGTATAAGTCATGATGAGTGCGTAGTTCTGAATATATGTAAATAAATCTTATTCTTTACTCTTCCCTTTTACTATCTCGCGCTCCTTTTCTCGTTAACGCCGTAATTTTCATAAACGCCGAAATTGCACTGAGTTTCCACACGGTCGGCAAAAGTGCTTGTTTGCCTCTTCTCTTTTTTTCTTTTTTCTTTTTTGTAATCTTATAGAACGACTTTTTTCAGTTGCGAAATTTTCCTTTCACTCTCTTTGGTCCAACGGGAGTTTACAGATTTTCAGACTTTGTTATTTTTTTTTTCCGTGTACTTTTGTTACTACGTGACTCAAACGCGCGCCTAATGTTATGTAAAATGGGGCTTGCTGGGATTTCTGTGAGAAGTGAAATTTTCCTTTCGAATAGACTACAAACGTTACGCGATTAACGACGCCCCTTAGAAAAATATTACGATGCCAGATCGGTTTTTTGGAGTTGCCGAAATTCGTAAAAAGTGCTCGAGATCACTCTTGTTCAGCGAAATAGTGCGCGACGAGAGTTAGCAAAACTGATCGACGTTCTGTTTGTCCGATAGTTCATAAAGAATGCATGCTTTCGTCGATACCGACTATAGGTAAATCAACCGAAACTATGCTACGTCTGGCAACATTGTAAGAATTGTACTTTTTGACTTTAAACCCTAAAAAAAGAAAACTCGAAATGACAGAACTTTAACGGATTTCACCTTGAAATTGGGCCTCTGCCTATCTCTCTCTCTCTCTCTTTCTTTCTTTCTTTCTCTCTTTTTCTCCCAGTCACACTCTTCCTCTCTTTGTCACTCATTCAGCCACTTACTCGCTTTCTCTCTCTATCTCACTCAGTTGGTAACTTTCCCTCTCTCTTTCTTTCTCACCAGGATCTAGAAATTTACAAGCTATGCCCTATTCGCTTTCGTAAACCTCAGTGGCGCCACATACCGCGAACTACCGTAACAGATTAACTGGAACATAACCTAAACGATCCGTAAAACAATTGTGTTTAAAATTGTATTTCATTTTTAATTGTATTTTCCGTAAAGAAAAAAAAATCAACATCAGATTGATTTGACACGAATAAAACTTCTGTTTGGAAATCTCTTACTGTATTTTCGGTGCTTGCCGGCACCACCTACAGTTCGATGAGCGAATCGATGAATGTGTGAATCTATGCTGAAAAATGGGTCATCAGAGATGGCTATACTGCTTGCGCTATGGTAGAAAATTTGCGTTCGTATCAAAAAGTGGACACTTTTAAGTTTAAGAAACTCAATGCAGACAAGACACCCGAATGAAGAGCGCGCGCCTAAGTATCCTTTTCCCCCTCGTTCCCTCAGTTTATATTTTTTTTCTCGCTCTTCTTCCACAGCGCGACACTATGAAATCCCGTAGATTTGCATGATCTGCGCCGACGGCAGTTGCCAGGCAATAAAATGCAGCACAACGACTACTGCGCGCTGCGACGTTTTGTATCTTCGAGTTTAATAAAGTTGGACTGCGCTTTTCGCGGGGGATCGTTCTTGAAAATATTCAGCTTTGTTTTATTCGAGTAATCTCGAACGTAACGAAGGGAAATGCATTGATTCGAATCACTTTGGAATACTAAGCGCTGAACGATCCGATTTCAGCAGTATTTGTAAATGCAGAAGATGTCAGCTAAAATAGTACCAGTTTTGTAAATGCAATAGAAAAGTGTAAAATTTCTGGAAATATTTAGAAGATATTGAACTGGTAACGAACGCGGTGAAATAACGAAATTTATTTTGAAACAGAGTAAGTGAGTTATTTGCAAGTATTTCGATGCTTCGTATGTTCATAATTATTACAAACGGTTAAAATGCAAACAAATGAATACTTTTGCAGGAATGATGTCGAGTTGATCCGGTACTTAATTTAATGAAATTTCTACTTGACCTTGATTTGATTCGTATGTGAATTGTCGACATTTTAAAAGAGCAATTTTTTAAGTGATATTTACGTTTTCTGACAGTAAGCTAATTTTCCAATTAATTCCCATTTATCAATTTACAGCACCTTTCAATGTGTAAAACGTCCTTGTACAAATCTGAATATCAATTGAAGGATGGCTTTGTAATTAAACTGTAAACGCACATGTCTCTACGCCCCACAATATTTCACAAAATGTAGTACCTACAAAAAATACAATGCGAGTAAAAAAATATGCCAAGTACTGCTTCTTCAGGTGACGCAGTACTCGACGTTCTTTTTATACAGAATAATGCATTTATGAAGGTATTAATGTCGCGAAACTGGAGGCCTAGCAAATGTGCCATGCATGTTGAAAAGGCGTGTCTAAAATAAAAACCTTCATTTTGATTTTAGAAAGAATTGTCAAAATTCTGCATCTGTGTTCACGTTAGATGTAAACTTGATATTTTCTCACTCTAATGTCTCCGTTTAAATTGGCAAAACGTACAGACCAAAATTATATACAGTTCCAAAAATGTTGGAACTCGGTATTAAATCATTTTCAAGAACCATCATCCACCGAGGCACAACTGTCCGGAATGTCGTATAATTAATACATTAGCTTGGTCCACCAACGCTCAGCCTTTGGGCTTACAATCCGCCGACGCAGAACGACCCCGTTAACTACTTGCCGTTTTAAAAAACGCGGTGCGCGAATATGCGTTTACATTAAAAATCGTTGGCCTGAAAAAACTGAGATATCAGAGAATATTGTCGCCTCGTGAAAAAACGCCTTGCGCGCCAACAAAAGTCTTGGCTCGCCACGTCGTCGCTAATTCTTTCGTAATGACCAAAAATATATGTGTATATATATATTATTCTTATATAATTATGTTGCGTTCTTAAACATTAAGTAATATTAATAGTAAGTATGTTAGGTAGTTTTACATTGATAGAGAAAAAAATACGTTGTGTTTCTAACTTTTTTTTGTTTTCCTTCATCTGCCCTTCGTAATATAGTAAAAGGGGCGTCGCGTGCACACCAGCTTACCGTTAGAATTCGATCTCGCCGTTTCTTTTTTGTAGCCGGTGAGACAGACGTCTTTTCCTCTTAATTTGTAGCGTGTATACAGGTATGTATACATGCGAGTATACGATAATATAAATGTGACGAAGGTGGTGTGCGCGCAAGCGCCCGTAGGATAGTACATGTCGTTTTGTAGTGTTACGTGTGAAGAGGTCTGTGTCGTGTGGGTGTGCGTGTGTGTGGATGTGTATATCTACGAGTGTGTCGCGTATGGATATCGGTTCTTTTTGTGGTAGTTTCCGATAAATCGCCATAGTCGAAAGAGTCATGCCGTGCCGACGCTAAGGGGATCTTGGCGACCGAGATCACACGGCGTAATAACTGATGGAATTGCACTGGTTCTGGTATGGTTGGTTGTGTTTCGTTCCATTTTTTTTTTGTATCATTTTGCACTGGGTGAGTCGTTTGCCTCGAAACGGCAAAGTTCAGGGGATTCGGGAGAGGGTACTAGCGATACTGACCAAAACACGAGGATTCTCGGTGCAAGGCTTTTCCAGCCTCTATCCTCGACGGGAAGCGAAGCGGGGAGGTTTATAATTCAAGTGTATGAAAAGATCGCACAGCCTTTCCTCTACCAAAATGTCCTTTTCATGTCGCCCTAAAGCCTCCCGACTCGCGCGCCGCCTTTTCCTTCAAGTATACGGTGAGAATCCTCGTGAGTGGTGCACGGATTACGGGCACAGTGGTAGTACGTGATGCTCCTCCGCGCAAAAAGTGGAGGAAATCGCGTTGCGTGTGTACTTTGCGAGAAGATACTGACTGTAGGTCTACTGCTCGACGGGCTCTTCCATAGCGATCACCTGCTCCTGCGTCTGCTGTGTGGCCGCTGGCTGTGGATGCTCGCCGGACCTGCTGTTTCCGCCGGAGTTGTATCCTCTCTGCAGTTGCACCACCAACCCACTTACGGCCGCGTACTCCTTATGCTGTTGCTGAGTCTTCTGGCTCGAATGATCTACTATAAGCTTACTATCACAGGCACTTTTTTTGTCAGTTGATACGGCATAGAGATTGTGTAAGTCCGGGTAGTGATTCTGCGTTTGCTGTTGCATCCCGAGCGCTTTTCTGTCCCGGTCCTCCTGCCCACCGTTGTGAACCTCGCGTTCTCTGCTGCCACGGTCTATCCTAGAATCTCGCGTCTCCTCGTCCCTGACACTCACTCTCGAGATCGAGAGCGGCGTAGGCGGGGATGTGAGCCGGTCGCTGCCATCGTCCGTCCTGCCCCTGTCCGATGGCGATGGACTCAGGTCGACCGTCGGCACCCGCTCGGGCCTCTCCGGCAGAGTCCTGCTGCTGGAACTCCTATAGCTCTCGTCCTCACTGCTGTCCTGGGTCATCCGCGGCAGCGGCGTTCGCCTCGAGTTTCGGCACAGCTGATCTATCAAGGCCTTGTTGCTCAGCGTTTCCGGATGATGTTGCGACGTGGCGGACTGTGGCTGCTGTTGCCCGCCCCGCGACTCCATCATCGCTCGTGGATCCCGAGATATTCCCGTCTCCAGACTGGACCTGATCAG
Organism: Nixonia krombeini; assembly: GCA_022817245.1. Taxonomy (NCBI): domain Eukaryota; kingdom Metazoa; phylum Arthropoda; class Insecta; order Hymenoptera; family Scelionidae; genus Nixonia; species Nixonia krombeini. The sequence continues at coordinate 16,230 of JABFPT010002364.1, forward strand.
AGTGTCCAGGAAGCTGCCGTTCGCTCCCGTTCCGTCGTACAAGCTCTCTGCCATTTCCCGGGTAGACTTGGTCATCGACGAACTCCGCGAGTTCGATGTGCCCGGTTCAGCGGTGGGATTTGTGGCCTCCCGGTCGCGCTGCTGGTGCTGCTGTTGGATTATCGCGCTGCGCTGCTGCTCCTGAAGGCCTCGCATCCTTTGCGTGGCGAAGTATTGTTCCGGCAGGATGGTCGGCACGTTCGGAGCGCCTGCTATAAAAGGCGATGGCATGAAGGGCGTCGGGCCCCAGAAGTTAAAGTGATGAGCGAACGGCAGGTGAGGCATGCCTTCCATAAACGGTGGCATCTTCATACCATTTGGCCCGGGCATAGCGCCAGGTGGGGTATATGGTTTCTGAGCCTTCTGCGGTGGTTTCTTATCTTGTGCGCCGGGTCGCATCGTCGCACTCGCCGACGTGGCTTCTTTCGCCTTGTCATCTGGTTGCTTTTGATCCCTGTCAAATGTCGATTCACCATTAGAGAAACATAAGAGTCTGACTGAAGGATAAAGAAGATCGGCTTATCTGCGTTGCAACTGAACGTTATGTACAGAATAATGGCAAATGGAATAGAAATATAGAAAAAGAAGTATCTTAAATAACTGGATGCCATTGGTTACCTTTTCCTCGGCCTCATGAGGTGCCTTTCTTTGACCTTGTATTCGAGCGTGGAATGCGGCACGCCGTAGTAACTGCCTGCCCTGTGGACGCTCATCTCGCCTCGCTGCACAGCCCGCACAGCTTCCACGAGACTGTCCCTGTCGTAGTTGCGGTACTTGCCGCGTTTGGGCCTGGTGCCTTTGCCCCCGGTGCCCGGTTTCTGTTGCTTGCTCTCCTGGCTTTGGGGCTTGGCCTGTTGCTGCTGCACCTGAGGTTGCTGGGGAGGCGTGTACCTGCCTCGTTTGAAGGGATTCGACTCGGTGATCATCACTTGCGGCGATTGCACCACGCTTGCCTGGCCAGGTATCATCCCAGCTGTCGGTTGACCTTCCTGGAACTTGACGCTTATGCTCTTGGCTATGACGTCGCGGAAGTTGACGCCCACCCCTTTGCCCACCAGAGAGTTCGTTGGACTGCTGGTACCGGAAAATGCAGGACTCGCACGTTCCAACAAACCCGGACTACCGGCCACTCCGCTGTTCGCAGTGGACACTGCGGCCGCCGCTGCGGCGAAACTTTGGAATAATGCGACTGACGTCGATTCACCATTTCTGCTCGAACCCGGCGTGCTCGCCGGTTTGTAGGACGGAATTTTTAATATGGCTCTGCCCTGAGCGCTGTCGCTTGCCTCGTCTTCTATTGTGGGGTTGAAGTCATCGTTCGTCATAGGTGCACGTGGCTGCTGCTGGCCCGACGTCTGTTGCTGCTGGACCGTTTGATGCCGAGGATTCTGGTCACCATTTACGTCCTTGCTCAGCCTCTTGTCTTCGCTCATTAACCTTCTCATCACCTCTGGTATGCGGTAGTCTTGCGTCTCTAATCCTGTGAACAATTCAACTATTTAGCAAGAGCCATCTTTTAAGAATTTGTTTTCACAAAAATTGTATTTCAATCAACCGTCGTCTGAATCACAATTATACACTTTATTTAGCAAAACTGTCAATTGCAACTGTCGACACTCCAAACAAATAAACACGTTTTCTTGACCATCTTTAATCAGTGCTTAAAAGTTTAAAAACTTTCTCTACTTCGAAATGGTAAAAAAAAATAGGACTATATTACCTTTACATACGCCGTGTAACAACGTACACTCTTAACCTTTTCAAAGTTTTCTTTTTTCATACGTAAATGGATAAAAAATATTCTAACAGTGTTACTATTTACTACTATTATTTCACATGAGGAATGAAAGAACGTGGGATTTTTTTTTTCTTCATAAAGAAATCAAACTGTTAGAAAAGCACTCGTGTGTCGACTACTGTTCTCCGCCAAGTGAAATGTGCTCGGCATAATGAGGAGAGGAATTTTTAACTGTTTATTCGAGTATATTCCAAGCATGTTTGACTTATCATTAAAAATCTTTTGAAGAGTTAGTGCACTTGAATGAAAAGACAGAAACTGTTGTCAAACGAACCGGGCCTGGCTTCTATCGATTCTTGAAGACTTAGAAAGTTATATGCCACTTTTGAACTTTCGTATGCAGAAATGCAGTTATGCTATTGTATCGAAAGTAAAGGACTGACCCGAATCGTGTTTTAAAGTTCAATTGTAAAGAAGTGATTTTTGAAATGTCACAGATCACGGTGATCAAACAAAGACGTCAAATAGATAACTTTTCTTTGTCGTTACGTAAGAAGGGCAAGATTTGTCGGTATATTTGTTTGAACGAGTGCATATTTAAAATGTAAGGATGATAACTATATTAGGTGGAATATTAAAATCTGTTATCTGTATGATGAACGAAGGGATAATATATTAGGTCGTTCGGAAAGTAATTTCGTTTTATCCCAACAGAGAACTGAATTGCATTTTTTCGCAGTCGACTTCAAACTTAAGGCCCATAATCGTTGTATATTTTGACAGGTGAGGTAACAAGGCTTGCTTGCGAAAAAATTCGATTGAATCCACCCGGTAGTTTTTGGTCGGTGCCCTTTCTTGGAATATGGCAAGTGAAAAGCAACATTTTCGGCATATTTTACATTTTTGCTATCGAAAAGGTAAAAAAGGTTGTTCAAGCAAGAAAAAAATTATCAGAACTGGTAATTTTGATGTGGAAGATACACCACGTTCCGGAAGGTCAGTTAAAGCTGATGAAGACACAAGCAAGGCATTAATCACAACCCGTTAGATCGCCGCGAGATTAAATTTATCGAATTCGACGGTTCGTGATCACTCGAAACGCCCAGGCATCAT
>JABFPT010002365.1:0-11118 GCA_022817245.1 Nixonia krombeini
TTCCATCAGGTTGGAATTGTCCACTAGACAAATCTTTTATGACATGTTGAAATTTACCCTAACGTTGTCATTTTCAAGCTAGTAGAATTTTCCGACAGACTATATATTTTCTCGCATGTTAGAAGTTACCAGCAGGTTAGATTTTTCCAACAAAATGAAAACCTTCGACTAGAATTTTCCGACAGGTTGACATTTCCCATTAAACATGAATTTTCCCTAACATTTTCCTTACACTTTCCTCTCCCAGGTTCGTAGACGTTACACGGTACGAATTGTTATTTCAGCGAACAATCGATACTCGCGTTTAAGGAAATGATCGGGTTTGGGGGGGGGCATCTTGCATTATTTTCTATATCGCTTTAGGCACGCCGCCGAAAGAAGCGGCGGCAAGAAGCAAAGCCGCTTAGCGTAAGCCAAATCCGGATAGCGGTTACTTGCGGTGAATCTGAGGAAGTTCCCTGCGTGTAAGGGATGCAGATTTGTCCGCGTAATATGCCAGTGACGGCAACAGCGAATTCGGAGTCCGCCGATAATATCGCGAATGTGCTCCGCTGCGCTTTCTCGAGGCTAATCACAACCGAGTAATTAGTGCGCCGCCGTAAAAATCCTGCGTTTGGTGGCAAGAAAATAAGCATTTTTGCAAATTTTTTAAGGAGAGCATTTTTGCGATTTTTTTTCTTTTAATACTTTTCGAGTATGTTAATGAACATTAATTAAAACTCGCCGCCATTGTAAATATAATTTTATTTACTTTTTATTTGAAAAGTTTTTTCGGTTTTCGTTTTTTACATATGCACATATTTTTTTCTCCTCTGTGCGACTTTATTTGTAGCATAGGAAAAACTGAGAAAAAAGCGAATTTTGCGATTTACCTTCAAGGACATTTGCATGTTTTACGTTAATTAGTCTCCGTAGGCAAAATTACTCAACTCGATAAATAATTGCATTATCGAGTAAGTTGACGGTACAGCACTGTACACACTAACCGACAAATTATTTACAAAGCTCGCTGCGAGTGTCCCGCATCGTTTATTAACGAATTCGTCATACCCGGAAAAAAGGACCAAAAAACGTATATGACGGCCGAGTTTCCGGTTTTTGCCATCTTCCGGCTGGGAAAAATCCGCGAGTTTCGTGCACGGGAAGCCATATGCGTCCCGTAAATGCGCAAACGTTTCCGCGTCCTCGCGGGTAATTTCGCACGCGAACCGACTCGTAATATACTCGAGGGCGAAGTCGCAATAATATTGCGACAAACTTCCCGGCGAAACGCCGCTCGACGTACAACCTGTGAGAAAAGTCATTTCGACTAAAAGAATGCGCATTTCAATATTCCAGATGAGTTCTAACATTTGTTTCATCACGACGGCCCTTTTCTTGGCAGAAAACGCGTTTGATGAGTCAGTGTATTTCGTTGTTTCGGGTTTGGGAATAAATGTGAAAAATTGAGGTTAGGTTAGGTTAGGTTAAGAAGTCACAAGTTTTCTGTAAATGAAATAATCGTATCAGCGATTTCTTGTGACGCCAATAACAATTGTGGTTGCGATAACAACAATTGTAGTTGTTACTACAACAATTGCATTTACGGCAACATCAACTATCGACGTAAGTACAACAATTGTCACTACAGCAGCAATCGTGGTGGTGATCGGAACAAATGTAACTGCGACAACAATTGTGGTTGTGATAACAACAATTGTGGCTGCGATAGCGACAATTGTGGTTGTAATTACAACAATTGCAGCTACTGTAACAACAAACTGTAACGTCGGTAACAATTGTAGCTGCTGTTCCAACTACGTGTTGCTGCGACAACTCCAATTGTGGTTGACATTACAACAGTGTCCAATCGCGTGGGAAACTCGCATATTCGCGAAACGACAAACTTCCTCATTATCTTCGACCAAGCGCAAACGCCAATATTCCATATGTGACCCACAACTGTTTAATTCGTTTCCTTTTTTTGGATGGAAACGCGCTTCTTTTATCCGAGTATGTTATTATTTCCGCTATTATTGACGACCGGGCGAAATAACGTTATCAATTCGGCCGGGAAAATGTGGCCAGCTTGATTAAAAAGTACAGTCGTACGGATCGAAGCCCGGTGTGGAAAAGTCGAGCATTGTTCGGCGAGGGAAGCCGGTTTCCCGAACGCGTCCGAACTTTCCGCGCTCGTAAAAACGCCGGTGATAAGGGTCGGCATATGTGCGTGTGTACTTGGCATCGCGCAGATTGTCAGACCCGCCGCCGCGGATTCGGGCAATCTGGTAGCGAAGGGTGCGCCGTACATATATATATATATATATATATATATATAGATACGGGCGAACAGACGGCCGATCGATTATGAGCCGTGACATAAATGAAGATATGACGAGCGCTAGGCTTTTTCTACCCACGAAATCTCACTTGTACGAGCGGACAACACATTTCGGGGGAAAAAGTGGCTGTAATTTGTTCCAGTTCGTTGGATCGTGAAGCGAAATGGAATTATTTCTGATCTCGCGGAGTAGTTTATTAAAAATGGCCATAGGTAGTATGACTTGTAGTTGTAGTTGTAGTTCCAGCTACGATAGTAGTAACTACAAATATACCGATTTGTAATTGCTACAATTTGTAGTTATTGCAACAATTGTGGTTGCATTTGCCTCAGTTTGCAGCTATGCCATGGTAGTTTTTGATATTGTGCAGTTTCAAACGGTTTGTATAGCGTGACAACAATCGCAGTAGTTTTTCCAAAAGCTAGCACTTGCGACATCAATTGTAGTCGACGTTGCAACAATTTGTAGTTGCGGGAAGAGTTTGGAGCTACCACAGCAACAATACGTAGTTACAACCTCATCGGTTGTTCCTAAAATAAGAACAATTATACCTTCCTCGAAAAACCCAAACTACCGAATTTTGTCATTCAACCTAAACAGTAATGAAAGTAGCTACCTTTTACCTAACCTAACCTAATTTCGCTACAATTTATGGAAAAGTGAATTCCCCGACGCCCGACGTGGAAAACATATTCAACTGCAAAGGTATTTAATTCCTAATATTTCTTAATATTTAATTAATAAGATGGCCAAGTGTCGCAGCACAATAAAAAGTGTCGCAGCAAAATCAAAAGTGGCGCAGCACAATAAAAAGTGTCGCAGCAAAATTAAAAGTGTGGCAGCAAAATCAAAAGTGGCGCAGCACAATAAAAAGTGTCGCAGCAAAATCCAAATTGCCGCCGGCGACAAAAAATTCCGACCAATCAGCACGTCGGATTTTGCCGCGTGGCGGGAAATTTCGATCGAGGCGTCGGTTCCGGGCCCGCGGCATGACCGCTTTCCGCGGTAATTGGCTCGTCTAAATAGCCGTGTCGCGCGCGCCATTGCCTTCTGTTTGCCGGCCGCTCGTTCGATCGGGTTTTAAAGGCCGCGCATAAAGGCGCGCTGGAGAAAGAGTCTTTGGAAAAGCCGGGCGCGGAAAAAGGGAATAAACGGGCCGCGGTGCGCGCGGTATCGTATTATTCACGGCACCGAGCGCGGTCGTTGCTCGGCAAAGGCCGGCCGATGACAGGCCCGCCAGTTCGCGGCTAATTACAAGCGCCGCTGCGGCGCGCGCCAGCTTCGCCGGGAACAAAGGACCGGCCGGTACGACGTTGCTGACCGTCCGCGGCGGTCGACGGTGCATATCAATTGTCACGTTTTCTATGGGTAACGCGAGACTGGACTCCATTCGCGGTAACTACGAAACACGCGGTTTTTTTGTCCGCGGAGTCAGAATTGCTTGGTTGTGGAGGTTAATTGAAAAGTGAAATGTAACAATAATGTGAACGGTGTAATATAATACACTAACGCAGTGGTAGTATATTCAATATATTAATTGTATTTATTTAATAATAATAATGTACAATAGAATTGTACACATATTTTATTATATACATATATATATATACTAAATATTTATGTGCAACAAAATTGTGGTTTTTATTTCGTTCTTAAAGTGTTCATTTTTAAGTTCCTCATTTACATAAAAACCATATTGTTGTAACTACAACAATGGGTATAATTTCTAGTTACAGCAACATAAATTGTAGTTACCGTTACAACAATTGGTAATTACGGAAATAACATCAGTTGCGACAACAACGATTGTCACTGTCACCGCTGCTATGTGTAGTTACACCAACAACATTTGTAGCTTCCGATACAGCAATTTGTAGCCGTAACAACAGCAACGGTATTTACCCGGCAACAATTCATAATCGCACTTCCAATAACCGGAATTGCTGTTTCCACGTCCATAATTGACGTCTGATTGCCATAATTTGCAGTTATAGCGATAACAATCATCGATATCCAACAATACGCGATCCCATTTTTTCCTTTACAGTCGCATCGGGACACTCAAAATATGCAGTTTTCACGTAGCACTTAAAACATACATTTCTCATGTATTTCGCTCGCTTCGCGCACGTGGCCGTATCGAGAAATTGCCTGGCGGATAAGCGGCTCCGGCGAGAGGCCTTTTCCGTGACTGGTCCGCGAAAGCAGGAAGTGGCCGGAGTTTGAAAGGCGGCAAAAGGGTCGCGAGGAAACAACTGCCCCGCTTTCTCTTTCCGCGGAGTGAATTCGGGAAAAAGGCGGTGAAAAAAAAAAAACTCTTTCGAATCCGGTAAAACAGAGAAGAGCCGGTACGGCTATCCGCGGGGTAACGGCGTTACCCGCCCTTGCGGTGTAACAAGGCCGCACGTAACGCCCGCGTCGTGGGCGTGTCCGAGCGTTTTCACGACGTTGTTCATTTTTATGCTAATAAGCGTTTCCTTACCTCGCCCGTTAACACCTTACGCCGCTTTTTTCCGCGCCAGGGTGTAATGGCTGACTTTACATATATCGACGCGACCAAGTCTCGGTTGCGATACGCGAACGTGTTAATCAACCGATTTGCCATTTTTTATTCATAATCTGATACCCGCGGCAATAAATACCTGTCGCCGGGCTTACTTATCGGGGACTCGGCAGCCGGATTTTATGCAACGCTGTTCCCTCGCCTATCACCTTGATACGACATTACCTGGCGACTCTCATACACGTCAAATCGGCATCTGCCGACGCACGCTCGGTTGACGGATCGGGCTGCGTCGTGACAGTGATTGATCGCACGTAATCAAAATCTAATGTCATCCCTGCGAGGGCAGACGGGCGCGTACTATGCTGATGAAAGTACGACAAACGCGGGACTGCGAGCGCCGTTTATGGATATACCGACGGTGCGTCTGTGTAGCTGCGAGAAACTCTCCGCCGAGAATGAGATGCGAAAGTTGGTATTGATCAAATTGTGCACGAAACTGCCATATTTGAAGTACGTGCATATGTTGCGGCGACGACGGATCGTCACAGTGACCTGTAAAGTAGTGGTGGTAGATGCGTCTTTGGTTATCGTAGCTACAAATTGTTGCAGGTGTAATTGTTGTAATTGTACGTAGAAATTGCTTCAGTGGTAATTTATAATGATGTTGTTGAAATTACCAATTGCGTTACCGCAATAAGTATCAATTGTTGTTACCGCACACCAACTGATGTTGTAACTACCAACTGCTGTTGCGAAGTACCCAGCCATAACTACCAATTGTCGCTACCGTAACAACCAGTTGTCGAAACTGCCAATTGGTATTACCGTGACTATTAATCGCTGTTACCGCAACTATAAAGTGTTTTTTCTACACACAGTAATAGTTAACGTAGCTACCAACTGCTGTTTTTGAAGCAACCAGCTGGTATCGATGTAGTTACCAGCCAATTAACACTGAAACTACCAGTTGTTATTACCGTAACCACCGATCGCTATTACCACAACTGACAATTGTTATTACTGCGTACAGTAACAGTTGACATAGCTACCAATTGCTGTTCTCGAAGTAACCAGCTGGTATCGATATAGTTACCAACTAGTCAACACTGAAACTACCGATTGTCGCTACCGCAACAACCAGTTGTTGAAACTACCAACTGTTGTTACCGCAACTACTAATTGTTGTTACTCCACAGGCTAACTGTTGACGTAGCTACCAATTGCTGTTCTCGAAGTAACCAACTGGTATCGATATAGCCACCGATTAGTCGGCACTGAAACCAACTGTCATTACCACAGTCATCAGTTGTCGAAACTACCAATTGTTATTGCCGTAACTGTCAATTGTTGTTACCGCAACTACCAACTGCCCTCACCTTAGTCAGGTATCCCGAGAAATAAAAACGTCCGCAGTGGAAAAAATGAAATATAAATGCACTCAGTGCAGCGGTAGGTCATAAAAGACTATTTCTCTGATTATAAACAGGCACGTAATGCCGCCTAATGAAAAATACTTGAGGAACTTCGAGACTTGCGATATAAAAGGCAACGCGTTCGCGTGAGCGGAACAGAAGACGAAAAAATTACTGTCAGTACTTCGTGCATTTCCCTTGCTCCTTTTTATCTTCCACACTCACGCGTAAATGATTGAAAGCTGATTAAAGTGCGGAATGAAATTACCAGCCGGACGTTGTAACATTGTTTATGCGCACAGCCGTTGGCAACGCTGTTGGTTGATGTTTCGCACGGCCTGTTAAAGCTGTAAAGTCATTAATTTCGGCTTTATCTGTACAAAAAAGGTCGCCGAGTGAAAAAAAAAGTTCAACACACTTTTGCCAATTTTTCGCGGGTCTTTTCGCGTGTGCGAAACCACAGGTTGCGACCCCGGCAATTTTCCATGCATTTTGTTATCCCGCGAATGAACCCATTTTTTCGAAGAGGAAATTTTCCACTCTTTTTTCAACAGCCAATGAATATGTAAAAAAACGCAACAATGCTGTTCGTTTCATCGACCGACCATTTTTTAACGGGGCAGAAATTATGTTGATTTTCGTTGCAGGTTTTACAATGTGCACTGCATTTGCGACTAAAAGTGCACATTTTCTGCGTGTACCATAAATTAGAAATGAGCCAGTGTGCAATTACATTCAATAATGTGGTTTTGGATAACAACTGTAATTTCGCTTTTTAGTGTGAAATAAAACTGAAAATAAAATAAAAAATGGAAATTGCTGTTTTACCAATCCAATGGTTATTATAATTAAAATAACATCTTGATTTTGCAACAATGTGTAATTACGGTAACAACAATTTGTAGCTACGGTAACAACAATTGTGGCTGGTGTTACAACAATTTGTAGCTACTGTAACAATAACTGTAGTTCCTTCTCATTTTACCATTAACCTTTTCACCACATATTTACCGAATGCACAGTCGACCAGAAGGAAATGTGCGCAAGAGAAAAGTCGCAATAGAGCTTTCGAAGATTGAAACATACCGTTTGCTTGGATTACCGTATGAATAATGCGCAAACTTCTTAAACAATAAACTTCGCGGACTATGAATTGCGAATGCAACGAATATGGAATTCCACCCCCGAAAAATTCCGCGTATAAAATTCTCCGGAAGTACAAGATTCCTTCCCGTGTCCACGGTACGAACCGCGTACCTTGAAAACGTAACTTGCAACAGTTGCAACAAACTTGCTTACGTCCAACGCACGCGCCTTGGAAAAACTGTGTAAGGCAGTCCGTCAGAGCCGGACGGTCGTGAAATCGTTGTAAATTTGGCGAGTACGCGCTCTCGCAGTACTCCGTCGTAGCAGTAAAATTAATGGAAGTATCGCCATTGGCCGGGAAGCGCGATAAACAAATGTCCCCGCGTCCTTCTGACCAAAGGACGCATTAACGGTGGCAAGCAGGCCTATAAAACATGTACCGCTCGTAATCCCGGCAGACGCTTAACGACCGTCCGCCACGGCATTATGCGCCAGCGGATGCAAATACGGCTACGACGCGCTCGCTCGACCCGACCACCAAAGCCGGGCGTGCGCGCCTTTTCTCATTTTTCGCGCCGTTTCCTCCGACGGCGATACGGCGAATCCGCCGTGGGAGCGAAAACGGCCGAAATGCCTTCTCTGGTAATGTCGTTACGCGTCTCGCTCGCTACGTGACTCGGGCTAGCGAAACTCTCGACGAGCGACGCGATTTTTCCGAAGTCCTTTGCGTGTCATTTGCCGGCATACGTGACGCGTTAACCGTCGCTTATCGAGCGTTTCGTACCGATACGACGACGGACTTTTCGTTTTCCCTTCCCAACCACGATTCTCGCTTCTTCTCGTCTCTTCGTGGACGACGGAACGATTGGCACTGAAAAATAGCAGAACCTCGAGATAAGCGTCGAGCCTAGTCCGAGACGCTTATCTCGAGGTTCGGTGTTCTAACGCTCTGAAATCGCACAGATACATTCCACCGTACCAATTTAACTTTCTATCTATAAGGAACAAGTTATTCATCCATTGCGATAGAGGAAGTTCAATACTCCGAAGCTAAAATTTCCTTTTTTACGTTTTATATGCAAAAAAAAAATTTCGCGAAACAAACTGCAGAGAACATGTCCGCGATACTCTGCCCGACGTTTCCGCGATAGCAAAAGTCGCTATTAATTAACACCGTGATAAACAAACCGCTTTTTATCCCGGGGAAAAAAGTCAGACCGCGAAATGCGAACGGGGGCCATTTGCCGCAGGCAATGCTCGGGGGACGAAAAATCACGCGGCTTTCCGCGGCAACGCGAGTGGAAAATAATCCGCCGTCCCTCAAGATTACGAATATATATACCTCTACCCCCACCACTACCCGCCGCTCCCCACCATTTCTCACCGCGCTCGCATCCAGAACGTTAAATTGTCTTTCGGTCGGTTTTCGACAGCCGCGCGGCGACCCGGCGGTCATTAAAAGTTGCTCCGTCACTTATTAAGAGACAAATTATATATTTATGCGGAACTTCGGCTTCTCCGTTCCCTCGTTATTGTCGAGTTCGCTGTTTCTCGATCAACTTCGGAAACCCCTCGAAGAAAAAAATTCCGCAATGGGGGGGAGCCCGACCGCCGTTGTTCGTTATTCAAATTCGCGTCGAATATCCGTAAATGTCGGTTCGCCGACGTTAATGATCGCGATTCGCGCGTAAACTGTATTACAGGCGTTGTAAAAGTTCGCCGGGAAAATTACTGCGGGCTTCAGTTTATTTACTTATCCCCTCGAATGCACATTGAATCGACGGTTCTCGAATGTTGCTTCGTTTAAAAAAAAAAAGAACGTAGGCGAGAGTAAGAATACAGCGTCACATCCCTCCTCGATTCTTACTTGACCTTACCTAATAAAATTCCTGACGAAAAAAAAAGAGGAAGGGAGAGACGCTTTGCGTACATTGGAGGCAACGCATAGCACACAAATTGCGAGAGGCGTTTCGTTCTTATGAAAATACGTTGGGAGTAAAATGCTTTCAATACAGGGATAAAGAGCGGGATAAAGTATTGCAGTGGAATTAGGTTAGGTTAGCTTTCGTTTGGCACAGCACACCCTGGCTAGAGGTAATTATCAAGAAATTTACATGGAAAAAGAAAAATAAGAAGGAAAATGATCAGAGACATGTCAGCGGTAAATTGAAACGGGTAAATAATTGAGTGAGTTTAGGTTAGGTATAAATATAATTTAGGTATAAATTAGGTATAAATACCGTTTTTCTTCCGGGTATCGACACCGTCAAGATCAATTCAAAATGTTAAAGGACGTTTTGACATTTACAAGGCCGTTTTAACGTCGTTACATGAAATTAAGTTAGGTTAGGTTGATAAATCCGGTACAGCACGATCCATAAAAACTGCTTTGTCGAAAAAGTGAAACAGGTTAGATTTGATAAAATGTTCAGGTTAGGTCAGGTCGAGTATAACGAATCATTCACAGCATAATTGGCGGGAACTTTTGTATCGCTTGTTACAGGTACTCTTTGCATCGGTTGTTACATATTCCCGGTAAAAGACTTGGCACCGATCGTCCGAACGTTCGGCCGAGTTGGCGATATTGGGTCAAGTGAAGAGTTTCGCCAGGTCCATTAAGTTTTGACCAAAGCGAAAATTTCGACTGCGCAACAGTAGACTCGTCCGCGATCGGTGACGGCTCGTTTGCCCGATGACTCATCGGCCGATCGTCAACCGCCGTTGCTCGGTTTGCCAATAAAACGGAACGTCACGCTCACCTTTACAGTCGTTTCCGTAATTTCGTCTTCTGTTCGGAATACGCGCCCGAATGGCAATATTATTAATTAGCGGAAACTCTCGCCGAGGGAGGTGCAGTACCGCTGGAAATGAAACGACCAAAAAAAGAAATGCTCTAGTTTGCAGTAAATGTCGAAATTGCCGGACGGCGAGTTATTACGAAATGTCAATACACGAGTAGAAGAAGCGAGGGTGGAATTTCACGCTGTTCATCGGCGCTGTTACCCTTATTTGACTCAAAGAAAGACGCATCGATTATTGAACGCGTAGACGGCGAGTTTTTTCTTAGCCACCTGGCACTGAAATATGCAAAATGGCAGCGGTGATAAACCCGCGGAGTAAAATCGGGTGTTAAAAGACGTTTCGCGGAGATTACGAAAGTGTCGTGAAATTATACTTAACGGAAAATTCCAAACATTTTTGTTTTTTAACTCTGACACACTTCCTTCAGCGGAACTTTTATGTCTCCCTAACGACGAAGCCAATGAAGTTATGGGATATATCCAGCCCGGCAAATGGAATGCAAAAGGTTAATGCACGTATGAAATACGGTGAAGTACAAAAATGTCTGCAATGGTCGCAAGTAACGTTTACGTAAAGTAAAGTAAAACAATAGTTATTTGAGGAGATTGCTATTTTCGATGGCGAGTGGGAAACGTTGAAAAGATGATAGGGAAGGAAATACTCCCAAAGTAGTAAATCATACGTAATTGAGGTATTCCGTATCTTACGGTATATAAAACATTTCAATTGTCAAGTATTCTGTTCTGGTATCGAAATATTTTGAGAAACATCCGCTACATTTTTTACCAACATCTCTTTTAGATATCGCTATTATTTAACAGGTGAACTATCGCATTAGATACCGGCGAACGTTACATAATAAATGTTTCAATGCGAACCGATCCAGATTGGCGTAGAAAGGAAAATCAATGCGCGAACACTCTATTTAAACCTTTTGCTCAATTTTACCTCGCAAACTAGACTCTGAATTTTACTATTCGTTTGACCAGAC
>JABFPT010002368.1:0-14265 GCA_022817245.1 Nixonia krombeini
TGATACAAAACTTCTTCTATTTGAATTATGATAATGAAATATTCAAATTGTAAATGTCATTGATGAAAAAATGAATGATTTTAAATATACGAAATCTATACATAGAGACAGACATACATATGTAATGTAGACATAAATTAATCATTCGTACCAAACTGATATATCATATACGTGAACTGACATTTAGTATAAATTCTATTCATGGCAGTTTTGTTTATTTACATCACTCACTATGACTGAAATTTCGTAATCAATATAATTCAAATACTAGAAAGTAATATTTTCTTTCATAACTGCAAATAACCTGTGTATACACGGTAATGTCTCACGAGAACTTGCTGTAAAGTTTTGCTCCTTTTAATTTTGTAAAGTACACATCACCATACAAAATTATAATTTCTTATTTCTTTATTTTATTTTTTTCAACTTACTTATTTGATAACACAAAAAAATATTTGATGACATTGACTTTTCTGAAATACTTTTCTTTTCAATTCCGTGTAGAATGTGATAAACAGTGCACTTACTTGATGTCGAATTGCAATTTTAACTGTGATACGAATTTCAAATGATGATACACATAAGAGTTTATCTTCCGATTTATTTGACTTTCGACAACAAATCGTACAACTTTGAGATAGATCTTTCTTGGCGCGTTCGTCAACGTGGATGCAAGATCGACAAATGTACTCAATGATATGCGGCGAAGTGGTCGAGCCTCCACAAGTTCCCCACTTCAAAAACTTTAACGGAATCTCGCTTCGCTACATTCAGTACCGGATATAGTACATGTTGGATCCCGCACTTCTTTTCATTCATAAAAAGACAATGCATTTAAATCAGTGAAAACATTACAAGAAACTAACTTGCAATTTATTCTAGATTAAAACTTCCTTAAAGGGAAATCCTTTGATTTTTTTTTGTAACGCTAAATTCAGTTTCGAATGGATTAGCTACATTTTCTCTAATTATAAATGTATTATATTTATATAATTATAATTTCCAAAAATATATTTGAATATCATTTAACCCTTTAAACATAAGCTATTTCCCACCAAAAATAAACAATATTTATGTTAAGTAAATAACTTTATAAACCATTTCCAAATTCTTTGCTAGGATTAATCTAACAATCATATCATATACTGCATCAATTAAGAAAAATTATACCAATTCTTGAACTGATGTCATTTTGCACAGAGCAAGTTTATGCACTAATTAAAATCAGTTTTTCTGTTTCTGACATGTGTCAAAGCGTTATTCTTGACGCAGTAAAAGATGTAAACGTGAACTTCTCATTTATAAACCAGTTTGTAATGATCCGAGTACAACAATATATGCGTATTACAGTAGCCGCATATGAAAGAATTGTCTTACAATTAATAAGTTTTATTACATAAGTGTAGAAACTGTAATTGACACAATAAATATCTTACGAAATGGTTGTTATAAGCAATATAATTGTAAAAAAATACGAAACATATATGCAAATATTTTCAAATACACTTACAGTGATTCTCCTTTCTGATTCTTTTCAGATGAACATTATGTCTCATTAATACTTAACTTGCTTAGGTATCTCAATGTAAAAAATCATTTACATCTATTTCCATAAAAAAAAAGATGGTAATAGACATAAGCTACTGAAGTTACCAGGCACTAATAAAGTAGTGTCCGTATCACGCAGATATTCTTTTATCATAAAAGCATTTTAGTTCCCGAATATGTAATATATAACCAATACATATATGTTGCAAAACTGGCATGTGTCTCTTCAAGTACTTGAATCATAAAATAGTAGTTTCTTTCACACGGCTGTATAATATTCTTTACAAAAACTATTTTCTTGATTGAATTAGTAATTTTGACGTGATAAAAATGATACCAATTTCAAGATGTAATGAAACTGCATATTAAAAAACTGTTAATTAAAAAATGTCCCTTTTATTTAATTTATATTTTGATAGAATTTCGTATAAACAATATGAATCATGATTAAAACGATTTTCTATACTGGTGATGATAAAATTAAATAAATATAACATTCAATAAATTAACTTCTAATTTGAAGTTAAGATATTAGTCAAATCACAATTAAATATCTTTTAAAATTAAAGTCGAAAGTATTACACATTTTTTGTTAATGTTAGGTATTCACAAACGAATGATGTAAAATATTGGTAATTATATAATTAAAACATTGCATTTATTAAAACCCTTTTTTATACACAAATTTTACACACATATTTTTTTATTTAATAATTATATGTGCAAATATTTATAAATTAGAAAAGTAAATATAAGTGCGTTTAGAAATATCCCAAAAATAACCATAGAAATATGCAAATTGTTCACAGACTATAATAATCATGTCAAACCGGCGTTGTAATTTATTCAGCCTTTTATATCTCTTATTAGTAGCATACCTGGCAATGTTTTTTCACAACAGTAAAATGTATAACTCTTTGAATTAATTTTTGAGATAAATTTTTAAGTTTACTATAACATTTTAATAGTATAATTGATTATTTAAATAAATAACATAATGAATATGCCGTTGTTCAACAGTTATAAAAAATAGAACAGTAAAATATGTTGAAGTGCATTCGTTGATAGAGATGAAAGTGTTTTAAATTACAAACTAAGTGACAGACGGAAATTAAAGTAGCATTCTAATCCTGCACTTATTCTAAGTAAGTAACATTTTGAACTTAATTTATGATAATTAGATCACATACTTTTCATAACAAGAACAACTAAACTATTCGTTCTCTTCAAACATCAACATCCTTTAAAATTATTAAAAATCGTAATGATTTCATAATCACACTTTATACTTTTACGGCTGATTTATGATCATGAATGGTACGAACACATTTATTAATTGACGCATGCTGTCAAGTCTGTTATAAACATGAGGAAGATGAATGGCACAAAACGCGATTGTATAGTTATTGAGTCTGATTAAATTGTAATAGTCTTTGATAAAAGATCACAGATGTCAATATGAAAGTTGAGTTGTATCAATTCCATTATCTTTTCCATTGCAAATCATAATCTTGGAAATACTACGAATATTTATGAACAAAATACATATCTATCATTTACAATTCACGTGGCATAAAGTGTGTTACTCAGGTAATAGATCATCACCAAGTTCCTCATCTCCAAAATCATCATCTTTTTTCCCCGCGGATGTCATGGGACGCATTGGTAAAGGACCGACTGGATCGGCATAATCAGCACCTGAAAAGTTAATTACAATAATAGTAAATTAATAAAATGAAATACATGAAAATATATGTATTATATATTTTTTAACAATGGTGGAAAATCAATATATTTATTCAAATAACATTGTACTTTTAAGATAATAAAATTAGATCGTCGTTTAATAAAATTAGATCATCGTGAAGCAATATACTTCTATTCACAATTTAAAGCCTGTTTCCTTTTCAGCCTTTTTGTGTTGATGAAAATTTCTCACATTCGAGTAGTCGTTCTTCGAAAGGTGCATAAACTTGGAATAGCTAATTCGCACCAACTAGTCACATTTATCATCTACTCAATCCATTAAGCTAGCGAAAGACGGATATATATCACTATAGTTAATGTTCACTTTGAACTGAACTACGCACTTTGAAAATATTACCAGTTATTAAACCGTTCCATAGACATAATTTTTCGAAGATAATATGGACAAATATTTGTTGCATTTTACATTATATATTACGTGTAAAGTAATGTATAATATAAAATGTATATAACATATTGGCATAGATGAGGAAACCTCGATAAAGACGATAATAAAGTAAAATTTCATATACTATGGATCATGGAACTTTCATTTTCATTTTCTATAACTAAAAGCAAGACTTTTCATGAAATATATTTGCAAGATACTGCGCAATTGAATTATTTACTGCTTTAAGCAGAGATTTAGATACTAGTGAAGTATCATTTTCATGTTTATAACTTAGCAAGTAGATATCATTGTTTGTATGATATATTATATGTCATAATTACAATTTATGATTTTCGCACTAAAGCATACCACTCTTCACAATTTATTTGAAATACATAATTGTTAGTAAATTTATTATCATTTCTGTGTTGAACCTAAAGGTATGCTAATTTTTTAAAACGAAAAGATGAAAAAACAGAAAATAGTCGTAAAGTATTTTATGATGAAAATGAATGAACAATTAAAAAGCAAAACCTACAATAGAAATGCTCTTACTCATACGTATGTTTGCATCTGAATTAGATTCCGATGAATTATCTACGGCACTAAACCGACCAATTTTAGGTGGACCATTGCCACCATATCCTTGATCAACATTAATGAACGCAGGACTACTACGATGTTCTGATATGTTGCTCATACCGGACCCTCCCCTTGATGACGTGCCACTTGTACTTCTTCTCGACCCTTAAAAAGGAATTACAATATGAAGAATAAATATCATAGAAACTTCGTTATTTCAAATAAACCAACTTTAATAACACAAATTATTATTCCTTTAATGTAATATAACAAAAAAAAAGAAAATAATTTCATGTCCCATTCACGTGGATCTAACTGTAGTCTTCCAAAGATACTATGTTACAACTTTAAAATGTAAAATATTAATATCACCAAATGTAAAAATTATGTTTCAAGTTGGAAATAGAATTTGTTATATAGTTTTGTTATATAAATATAAATCATCGGCATTTGCTACCACGACGATTATAGTTGTAATCTAAAATTTACCAAATGCTCTGTCTGAAAACATAATTAAAATGAAATTAATGTCAGTATTCAATTTAAAAGTTGTTAAACAATGGTTGATATGACATGCAGCTATTTATTCGATAAAAAATACCTGTTGTTCCTGGCCTCCCTGATCCTTGTCTTTCTTTAGATTCTTTCAACCTTTCAGCTTTCTTCAATTCAGTAGCATACATTTGAGCCTCTTTCAAACCTAAATCACTACACAAACGAACTAAAAATTTCAGACATTCTATATTCTCAGGAAAACATTTGTGAATATCTTGATATTCAGAGAGAGCTTTATGAAACTGTCCAGTTCTTCTTAGACAAGCCGCAACGAGTAACCTCCACCTGGGTTGGTCAGGTGCCAATTCTACTGCACGTTGAAAGTACGACAGAGCCTTCTCTGCCACCTTAAAAATTGATACTTATATGAAATTTATGTACTTACACTATATTTATTATAATGTTGTCAAAAATATATATTTCCTAGTAATATTTATTAAAAACAGCTCATTTTTTCAATTTGGAAAAGATATTATGTATGCTGATATTAAATCTATATGATACGTACAATGTAAATATTTAGATAACAATGATGAATATAAATTTAATACATAAAATATCTAGAATAAAGTTACGTTACACAAAAATAAATTGATAGTAATACCTGCATGGATATGAAATACGAGCCAAGCCAATCGATGACTTCAAAATTGGCAGGATAAAATCTGTAAGACTAATCAACACATAATATGTTAGTATTAAACTTTAGTTTCATCGCAAAAATTAAAATGTGAATGGAAATCAAGATCGTTACAAAAAGTTTTCATATTTTTATTTATTAATTTCTTTTAGAAAAATAACTAAACTTTTTCTTAGATCATAAAATGCTTTAGTAGAATAGAAAAGACTTGTTTTAACTTTTATTTATATGAACTTGTAATACTGCACTGTAGCTTAATATTTTATAACAACACGAATTTAACAACGCCTGAAGAAGATTATTAATCTTGCTCAATGTAATTAATATTTTCTCATTTAAATTTTGAATTTTTACATTGACTTTAACTTTAAAAGTTTGACTTATAATTTTGTATTCTTATTTATTTATTTATAAAGTATAAGAAAGTGGTAATAATATCACTACAATGTATATAACATATACTTACGTCACTATAATATTGATGTGCTTGTTGCTTATCTCCCGCGTTATCATACAATTCGCCTAATTTTTGTAGTACTCCTGGATCAGTTGGTATTATCCCTAACAATTGGTTATACCTAACAAACGTTACACCAAGATATCATAAGATAAAAATAAATTGCAAAAAGATGTAGAGACAATTCAAGTAATAAACTAATATGCCAGGAAAATACCACTCAGTTGCTTGATCAACGTCATTTATAAGTTGATGTAAATAGCCAATTTGATAAAGAGTTAGTGGATCATAACGTACAATGTTCCTTACTTTCCAAAAACATTCTAATGCTTCATCGATCAAATTTTGCTTCTTATATACTAAGCCTAAATGAATTTTAAAAAACATGTTAATTAATATGATTTACTTTTAGCATATTGTGAAATAAATATACTTTGAAATAATAAATTAAAGCTATTTAATATCCAGTATTAAATTAGTAAAGTATTTATTTACCTAAATTATATAAAGCTTGAACATGACTTGCGTCACTGTCTAATGCACAAAGTAACAAATCCCTTGCTTTTTCCAGATCACCTTTTCTAATAGCGCATGCAGACAAATTAACATATGCTGCGGCATTATAACTATCTTCTTTTCGTGCTGCTTCTCCACAACGTTCAGCTTGTTCCAAATCCCCTTGCTATTACAATGAAGTAACAAGATCTTAAATATGGTTAAATCACATTTCTACAATCTAGAATTAAATTTGAATATTAAGATACGATTTTCTAATATTGAGTTGATAACTAAGCATTGCGGATTTCGTTGATTGATGGTATTAACACATTCTTTTATTTTTCAACTTGCTCAAAACACCTAACCGATGTTATTTTCTTGTTCTTTGAATTTTCGCCATTAATTACTAATAAAATTTTATTGATCTGCTATTTAGTTTCGTTTTAATCCCAATTTAAAAATAGATGAACAAAACGCGCATTTCAGACATATTTTAACGTATCATTTCTGAAAAGGTAGCAGGGCGAATCAGCCCAGACAATATTAAAAGTTGAGATTCACAAAAGAAAGATGATGCAGTCAGTTTGTAGGGATTGTAAAGAAATTCTGCACTTTGAGCCTTTCCCAAGAAACCAAACTGTTAATTTTAACGTCCATATTCAACATCTCACCAAACTGAGCGATATTGTTCAAAAAATAGGATCAGAATTGGCAAATTGCGAGGGTAATGTTTTTCAACATGATAATGCAAAGGTCCTCGCATCTTTTGTCGCCAAAAATTATTGAAGCTGAGTTGGGATGCGTTGTCACATCCATCATATAACCCTGACCTTGTGCCTTCAGATTTCTGTTTATTTCGTTCCATGCATAACTCCTTAAATGGTAACACTTTCAGTAAAGCTGATAATCTAAAACCTCATTTAATTCAATTTTCTGCTGGTAAAAATCATAAGTTTTATGAACATGGAATTATACCACTGCCCGAAAGATGGCAAAAGGTCATCGTTAAAAACGGACAATAACTAATTTAACAAAGTTATCTTTCCAAGATAAAGTTTTGAATTTTGCTTCTTATTTCAAATCCGCAATATGTAGTTGCCAACCCTATATTATAAAGATGTAAACTCTTACAAGAAAATATATGAATGAAAGCATAGTTGATGCTGCACTGTTGACCTTTGTATCACGATTTTCGAACATTCTTAAAGAATCTATAGCTAGTTGTGTTTCCCGATTATGAAGAAACACCATGGCCTTGTTAACTTCCAAATTCGCAGCGAGAGGAACATATGCAGATGACTTGATAGCATCTACACACCTTTTTATTAATATAATTGAAATATTTAGTTAAACTGTTATCAAGAGTATACATTTACATTTAAGTTTTTAATTGTGTAAAATTTAGAGAAAAAATCACACAAACCAAGCAAAGCCAGCAGAAAGTGTGTCTTCAATAACAGGCGCTATCAAATTTGCTGCATTAAGTATTGTTTTTTCCGCCTCCATTTTTAGCTGATTTTCTAATTTCGACAATTCGTCGCTTTTTATAACTTCGTTCAAGATGTTTCCAGCTACATCATCCTGTAATATTAAATTTGCCATTAAAAACACATATTCAATGCTAATTTTACGTCATCGGTAATAATCAAGTTCTAATAAGCAATATATGTAATACAATTACATTTTTAACAAGAAACAAAACTAATCCTTTAAGTAACTGAAGACATATTTTATCATCGTTCAATTGTAAAACTATTAGAACTTACTGTACTTATGCTATATTTATCATCTTGGTCTATATTAAGTTGCACTTCTAATAATTCCAAGAATGCTCTTTTCATTTTATCTCTATGAGACAATGCAAAATGACACAAAATAGCGTGTAAACCAGCTTTAAACTCAGCTTTTTCTTTCATAACCCACTCGAAACTAGTAGCTGCTTCTTCTAACCGTCCCATTTGTACAAATAACATACCAATGTTATGCATAATCTTTATCCTACAAAAACATTTTTTCATTAAACGTTCAAAATATGCATTTAATTTTTAAATGTGTAAGTATTACAAGGGAACATAGCTTGTTTTAGATTTTATTTTCTCTTACTCCTAATAAGTATTAATAAAAATTGAAAAATACAACCCAGTTTCAGGTATAAGATTTTAGTTTCGTTTTTCTTAATCTAATCATTTGTTTAAACTACTTATAGCTGGTTACCAATCGATCATAAAGTAAAATACAGATATCTTTAAATGTCTATTCTTGAAATCTGTTACCACATTCATCAATCTTTATATTCTTTGTCTTCATAACCATTTATTGTGTACCTTAACTCCTTGTGAACAGCTGGAGCCTGATCTAAAGCCATTCTATACATTTTTATAGCTTGTGACAATTGTCCCATTTTAACATATATGTTACCCATATTGACCTTTAATCTAGCACTATTACTGAATAATCTGTTTCTAGTTATGGCTTGATATGTAGCAATAGCTTCTGTATACAACCCGTTGTTTGTATACTGGCTTGCTAAATTGAACAGAACCTTTAAACAATTTTCATAAATAATTATGTTATTTTATGAAAGAAATAATTTTAAAATTGTAGTGAAATTACAATTCTTGAAATATAATCTTTAATTGTATATAAACTGAAGATGATTTTTATTGTATAACTTGTAGAATACAAAAATTTGTCAAACATCTTATAAAAAAATCTAACATTTATCATTACGTAAACCTACTGCAAATGTTAAGTCAACATTGTGACTATCACTAAGACCAGCTTGTTCTTGTAGCCTAATAAGAGCTCGTTCTCTCGAAGATGCTTCTCTCGCACGTTCCAGAGCGACTTTCATATTATTTTCACACGCTGCTACTGCTGAATTTTCTATGAGTTCCATTATTTTCCGTTCGGCAGTTTTTATTTTTGCTTCCAGTCTAAACATTAATATGGTGTAATATATAATTAATTTAAGGGCAGACTGACTAAATGAACTGCTTTAACTTAAAAAAGAGATCAAAGTAAACATTATTAAGTGTTCATACTATATACAAAATAATGTTCCAAACATATTTTACTTTATTAAAAAATATCTCTATTTACGTATTTTCTTTGTCAGGTTCAAGAGGTGGTGCTGGTCCTTTAGATGTGCTACTCATATTTAAGGGATCAAATACTTGACGACTTCCGCTAGTATACCCTGCACCACGAACTGCGGTCATTGGCCGTGGCACACTTGTTCCTAACCGGCTTTCTAAAGCTCCTCGTTGATACTACGTACATTTTAGAAAAAAACCATTAATTTATTATATTAATTGAAATAAAATTAATTAGACTGTGCAATAATATTATATTATATATTCTTCTCAGTGATATCAGAAAAATGAAATCAACGAATGAAAACATTTATAATGTTTAAAATTTATGTGGGGAACATCATATGCATAATGTTTTGAAGATTTTAACATTAAAGTAATAAGAATAAGTAAGAAGTACCCCTGTTGATGTTCCTAAGCGCATCGCTGTACCAGGATGTTTGGGTGTCATCTGCAAAAATATAGTTACCGCAACAAAAATTCTCAAATACATAAAAATGTTAGTTAAAATGTAACATAATACATACAAATATATACTTTATATCAATAGCCATACATGATTTAAGAAATCAGTTACTTACAATGGGTCTTTTTCCATAGCTTGTTTTAATCGCTTCTTGAAAAACTTCATCTTGATCGAGATTTTGCGTACTATACACTGACGGGTAATCATTGTAACCAGAATACAGGTCATCGTCAACTGTTGCTTGAGACATTAAAATGTGTGCCGCTTGTGTCATTAGCACGTGAGTCATTGTTAATATGCTATTTAAACCCTTTTTTAAGAACTTTTAACTATGTAATCAAAATGTTAAAATTCTTTGTTTATCATTCGTTAATACAGTAACTTTGTGTAACAGTTTGAACAACTTTTATAAAATACTATACTGACGGTGTGTTTTGTTATTCATGTTACGAATATATCTTAAATTCGAGTAGCTGCGATGTATTAAGCCTATGCGATTGCAAAGCGTTACTATGGCAACAGGACTACAAACATTGGTTATGTGCACACTGTGTATTTATGTAAATACTCTTGCACCGAAGCAATAAATATTTAGTTTCCTTTTAAAAAGCACAAAAAAAGTAAATTATAAATTACTTTTTAATTTATTTAAAAAAGTAATTCATAAATATTATCATGCCATTGTTTGTCATCACAATGTAACAAATATTTTTTTATTAAATATGAAAGATTTTCAAAGATATATTACAAATATTGACTACTAAAGTAGGAAAATGACAATTCGATGTTGAGAGAAGTGACTTTATTCGTTCTACATTTTGTACATGTACATACAAATCATTCGAATCATGCATGGTGATACCGAATTGAAAATTCATACATCAAAGCTGCACTTGACCTACGAGAAGTGTCAACCTTGAATCACAATGTTCGAAGTTATACCATGAAGTATATTTTGACTTAACTAAAAAATTCCAAATGAATTAAACACTACAAACTTTGGTAGCATAGATGTTTTTTGACTTGTCGCACTTGATGCATTTGGTGCTTCTTAGAAGTTCTTAAAGGAACATATCACTTTTCTTTGTTTAGAGCTTGTATAAATTCTTCGAGCTTCTCTTGTATTTGTCTAACACGCTCTACAAACAGAAAATCATTTTACAAAATGTTTAATGCATTTAATAAATACAGTTAAATGTTCATTACATATTTTATCTCTTACTTAATTCTTCTGCCAGTATAACCCTTCTGCCTGTTAACAGTTTTTTCTTTATCTCGCTATCCTGACTAAAATCTTCCAATGTTTCTTTAATTTCTTTGTCTAACCTACGTGCTTCACGATTCATGATTTGTTGTCGTAGAGCGTTAGAAGTTACTTTCAACATCTGTTGTATTCGCCAAAACAAAACCACATCACTGCATTCCATCTGTTACGAAAATATATATGATATTTACCAATTAAAAAACTGAAGTAAATAAACATTACCGTACAAATAAATGTATACCGTTAGTGTTAATATTTAAAAACCCGCTATTATTTTTCAAAAAAGTGCTATTTATTTGTCATGCATATAACATATGTGTTGCGTAAAAAACTTATTCCGATCTTTTAAACTTTGAAAGTGTATAATTTCTAACAGATTTAAAATATATGAATATATGGAAAACTAATTATACCTCACTATCATGACCAGTATGATATAAATAGTAACCCTTCCTGCAATCAAAAGCCTTTGCTAAACTTTGTTGTAAAAAGAATCTTCTATAAACTGGATGCCACGTTTCACGAATAAATTCATTATCTACTTCTACTTCATTTCGCTGTAGATTTTTCCTGACAGTAGTTAATTCATCCTGTGTTAGCACAGGCATGTGTTTCTGTTAAAAAATATAATATAAATTTCCGTATTGTTCTATCTAAAAAGATAAAATATTACGAAAAACAACAAACTACCTTATCCGCATAAAGAATTTTGTCCAATTCATTTTTCACCATTGAACGTTTTTTCTGTTCGTCAGTTTGACTCTGCCAATATAGCCAGCGTTCTTTACGACCTGGACCGAGCATATCCCGTAATATCTGTTCCGTGTTTTGCAGTTTTTCTCTAACAGACGTTTCCAAAAAGCGTACTGCTTGATCCCAATCTCTCTTGTCATTCACGCTTCTATCTTGTAAAATGTTCAATTGAATTACTCGCAACATCTCGGAAGCCTAAATTGAAACATAAATATCAATATTAAAGAATACAAAGTAAAAAATACATTCTGTACATTCCTTTACTTATAATGGTATTTCCATTTCGTACTTTTTCTTCCCATTTATGCCTTCTCATAGCTTCATTTATAACTGCATTCTTTAAATTGTCAAAAATATCATCATGATCAGGACTTAATTTAGCTTGATTCATAAAGTTTCGGAATTCATGTTGCAAACACTCCCAACCGCTTTCAACACTACGCGCAGGCAGTTGCTCGGCCCACTGTCTTAATTTTATATCAACAGTTGTATTAAATGTACCTGCAAAGCCGGTATAAGGCATTCATTCGTTTATACAAAACTAATTTAAAAGACATACCTGGATTACCGCTTTGTGCAGCTGGTAGATAAATGTTTTCGAATACATGTGTACTGACTTTCTCCCAAATGCGAGCCATCAAAACTTCCTCCCAGTGACGTGGGGACACTTGTGACAAATTGACAATCTCATCCAAAATCTCGCCACGAGCTTTTTCGAAAAGTTCATCTCTATCGAGTTCGCGTAATCTGTAGCAAATATTATATAATGATATTTATTTTATACTTTTTATACCAAATGTAATATTAATGACTCATATATTCTTAATTTATTACTTTGGAAAATTATTTTTCCATTCTGTTTCCAAATTAAACCTAGTTGCTTTAAAAGCATCAGCTTGTTGTTCCACTGTTTCTCTCACCATCTTCCAAAAACATTCCGAAACAGCCATACTCAAATTTCGAGTTGTAACTTGGCTTGACATAGATAAATTGTCTCTAAAAGCAAAATATTTAACAATACATGATGAAACCTAATGAATTGTTCTAAAAGTTATTTGTAGTTAATTGCTTACTTAAAAAGTTTTGAATTCCTAAAAAACTTTTCTTCGTAGTCTCTGATGGTTTGTATACTATCGTCTTGTTTGCCACGTCCAGTAACTACAGCAAAATAGCCTAATGCTTTCATGGGAAATAATTTTCCTGACAAAATTTTACGAACTCTCTCAGGATCAGCCGAGTTCTCTTCTGCCATATCAACCTAATATTTGTATAAAATAATATTACGTCATGCAACATTATTTCAATATTATTTGTACACGCAATAATATGCACACTCACTTTTGTAAGGACAAAAATAGTTCTTTTGCCAGTGGGATCCATTTGAGCTACTAAATCAGTAACATTACTCCTTTCAGCATCAACTGAACCATCTTGTATGCATAGAATAATAGCATTTGGATTGCTCATATACTGTTGTGTCATTTGTCGAATCACATCTCGTGTATCTTCAGCCATATCAACTGTAACTGTCTGTTAGGAAATTAAATTTAGATTAATTTTAACTGAAATTTTCAAAACCTAAACATCAGAAATACTCCACCTACCACATATATTTGTAAAAGAATAATTTGATTAAAAAGGATTGAGAGTAATTATAATGCCTTACGCTGATAATTCCGGGAAGGTCAACAAGAACCATACGTTGCAAACCAGGTCCTTTTACTGTCATTGAAATTACATCTTGACTAACAGATTTTCCATTCTTAACACTATTTCTCATTCTATATTCAACCTCTTTTCTTAGTTCTGCCAACTCTGCTTCCTTAGTTAGATCATATTCTCGCGAACTATCTTTGAACTGAGCAATATGATAAGGACCTTCACTTAAAGTTACTTTAACTGGTGCTCTTGTCATCATTTCTCCACCACCTCTGTACATATAATGCCGAAATTATTATAAGCATATACTAAATTTTTGTACATATATTTTAACTTTACACAATTATCAGAAGTTTTCAATATATTGCATGGTTATATATACAATTTGCACAAATACACAATACAGTACATAGAAATAAGAGTATTTTATAATACCTAGGGAATATTCTCGCCTGGGCAATCATTTCCAAAACAGAAGTTTTACCTGAACTTTGATCACCAACCACTACAACTCGTGGTAAATGATCGGCGACAGAATAAGCACTGTCGTATTCACTGAGTTCATCCAAAACATCACTGTACATATCAATAAGTGACTTCTACAAAAAAAT
>JABFPT010002372.1:0-11463 GCA_022817245.1 Nixonia krombeini
GGGTGTTACCATATGCGTTTGGAGGGGTAGGTGGAAGGAGTGTCAGGGGCGGAAAAAGGCGCCCGCGCCAACGTTGGGGGGTGGGGATTGCTTCGGGGCGAATTGCATAGCAGGGCTCATTCCCCTTGGCGGGGGGGGGGGGGGGGGGGGGGGGGGGGTGAAAACAAGGAGGAAAGTGCGCCCAGGGCGCGAGGTGGTTTGTGAAAAAATGAAGCGTAATCATAAGCAAACGTTGGCTGTAAAATTGAAACGAGGCACTGGATCAAGTTTTTATCGGCGCCGGTCCGATATTTTACGTTGGGCGGTGGTGGTGGCGGGATGGCGGTGGGGGGAGTGGAAATAAGTGGCTCATCCGGTGCCATCGAACGCGACTCGTCGCTCCTAATCATAAAACTTTCATCCGACTGCCGCTCGCGTTCGAACCGGCGAGTGGCTAATTCTTGGGGAAATATTTTCTAGGAAAATACCCCGCTGCCGGTCTCGCATGCCGCGAGCTATTTTTCCAGCAGAGCACATAATCGATAGCATGAATGGTCGAAGCTCGTCAGGGAATAAAAGCGAGCGAATCCAATCTCTGATTTCCAAGCAAAATAACTTACGTGACTAAGGGCACGAATGTCGGTACGCGCGCTTATATTTGTATGCAAACACGGAAGAAGGTAATCTCCGAAGAATGGCGGTGCTCGCGTCGTGTCTGCGCCCGGCGGTGGGACGCGGCGCGAAAGCGGATGTACCGGCATGGGTTTTATTCGCTACTGCCGTCACTCCATTGCTTCCCGTTACCGCATTGATTCATATATTCCCTCAAAACGTTTTTGCCACTTGCGGAAAGCGGTCGCGCACCGCTCGCGGACAGTCACGTGACCGACCATGGCGTCGCCAGCGGCGCGAACATCAAACGCGGCGTTGCCACGTCGCGGAACTAGACTCTTCCCTTTCCACCTTTGAACGGTTTGAGCGAAATCAAACCGGCACTTTGCGGCGCGTTTAATAACAGAATTAACTGCGATGCCTGAACGACGCGGCCCGGGCCGAGTCATCGATGAATTTCATTCATTTTCTTTGTTGGGCATTGCCACCGGACGAGAGTCGTTTAGCATCGCAAAACGTACAAATCAGGTGACGTACTCGCCGGAACGAGTTTCGAGCGTTTCTTTCGGTAGACGAATCGTGCGCTGGCGACCAAGCCCCATCATTATAAATCATGACATAATTACACGACCGCGATGCCAGGGAGCAACGGATATTCTCTCGCTCCGCGTCGACGCCACTTATTCTTTACTTCTCTCATTCTTCTTCCTCTTCCACGCCGCTTTCGTAGCCACGAAAGGACCTGCATTCGATAGCCCGCCCCGAAAACCGCACGAGCGGGGCAAACCTAATCAGGCCCTGATAAAAACTTTACCCGCCATTAAAGCGTTGGATACGCTGCGAGCCGTGCACACGCTGCACATCTAACACTTACGAGTCAATTCGATATTTAGAGGCAAGTATACGCAAATGTAAAATAAAGCGTTACTTGTACATATCCAGAGATAAAATTGACACTTAGTACGCAAAGTACAAAAAATTCAGTTTTAAACATATGTTCATTCACATAAATTGAAAATAACGAAAATCAGTGGGTTTTCGTACTCGTATAATTTCATTCGAATTTATTTGCAGTTTGTTGTATTGTACATTTTTGAATTTCATTGCAGTTCGTTAAAATTTAATGTTTTAATAAGAAATCGCTGAAGTTTGTAATTAAAATTTATCAAACGTGTTAAGTTAAAATACGTTAAAACAACCGTGTATAGAAATTCGTAGTGAAAATTGTAGTTCGTCTGGGATACAAACATTTTTGTGCAAATTATCCGAAACTTTACCATTTTGACGTTTCTGGATGGTCTTGTTTATTCTGATTTCTCCTGTTTCCTTTACCCGGGAATGCTTATGTCACTGTGCAGATAACCGGTCTACATTTCGCTGCAGCAGCGAAGTAACGAGTTTAAATGAATGTAAATAACGTGCTCAAACTGTGACGAACGTACGTGCGAAATGTAAAACTTACAGCGCGCCATTTCTGTTGTATTTTTTTGGCAAAACGTTGTATCGACTTCTAAATCCCATTAAACTATCTCCGAACGTCATAAACTCACGAAGAAACAGAAAACGCTATTAAAAAATGTACGAATACAACAGATACGCACGCAAACTTTTAAATCTTGCCCGCCAATCTTTTTCAGAAAACTCAAAAAAGAGTATCCCCTTTCCACCGCTGAACCCCCGTAAATTCACCGGGGAAGAAATACTAATTAAAGAGTACAAGAAGTACACAAACCCCGACAACCGTACCCGCAAAGTTTCAACTCTTCACTGTGCGCTACTCCTTTTTAATGCTAAAAAACGGCGTTGTGCCGCAGTCTCCTTAAACTCCCCCAAGGGAGCGCAGCTGGAGCTGGAAAAACGTCGGTTGAAAAGGGAGGCTCGCTCATATCCCGATGCAGGCGCGCCGATTTAACGCGATCGTTCGCTGTGTTTACACACGGCCGAGATTAGATTTTAGTTGTCATGAATTTCCAAGTTGAAATTACAAGCGAGAGCGACAAGAATAGCCGTGTATCCCGTCCGGTCGTTAAAGGACTCCACGGCATCGTAATACCTCGCGCACCACTCAAATCTCGTATTGATCGACGCCCGCGCTACGGTCCCTACGTGTCCCGGCTATCACGCGTTACGGAGATATTAAGCATCGCCAATAAGTGCCGCTATATAAGACTGTCCCGCTCGCGCTCGCCCGGCCACGCCGCCGCCGCCGCCACCGCCGTCGACCCGCTGCATAATCGCCGAGAACGGCTTTTACGGCTCGCATGGCTTTCGCGAAGCCACAATTCGGAAAGTACTCGTATTAGCCGGAGCTAAATCTCTATATGGAAATTGCGAGTGGCAAGTGGAAAAACGCAGCCGCAGCCGACGCCTGTTTTTCGTTATCACGTCCGAAGTGTTTTTCCCTAACGGCCATAATCGTGGCGCGTTTAACCACTCTTTTTCACGCGGACTCAAACTACCTTCTTTCTTATCAGCACTTTTTCATTTTCGCAACATTTTCGCAAATACCGGCTTTTTGAGACAGTAATGTCATGATAACATATTGTAAGTAATGTCAATGTACAGTAATTTAAAGGATATTATTTTAACGCTATAGAGATATAAATTTGCATTAGTGTTTGTACATTTCATAGACAGTGATCATTCGCGAATTTCTGCCGCCATTGAGCAGTTTCTTAATCGCTTCGCGATAATCGCCCGTCGAAGATTCGCATCTCGGTTTTAGATGCCGCTGCGGGTAATTCTCGAGGTGAGCCGTGGCTTCAGCACTTTTCCTCCCCCAGCCGCCATTTCCTACCAAGGACAGGGTTAGCCGACGGTTCTCATTTCCACAGACTAGAAATCGCGGTGGAAAAAATGCGATTTCTATTCCGGCGAACGGGGAAGAAGCAGCCCGTAACGCTTCGCCAAAGATTCGAGCTTCCGCACGGCTTTAGCAAGCGAAAAGCGTCGCCAAGGCCGTTCTCGGCAGGAGATACGGTCATTCGGACGACGGAGGAGGACCCGGAAGTTTTACCAATCGATTGAATCCTCCTCGCCTTTTTCTCCCTACTCGCACGGAAACGCGGTCTTTTTCATTTTAATCCGTTTGACGATTCAATTCTCGCGACGAGACGAAAAAGAAACCGTTTGGGTAAATACGGCGATCGATCGAGGCGGGAGATTCGAAGGGGAATTATGTATTCGGTAATTCCGATGGCGAAGATCGTCGATTATTAAAAGAGCGAAATATGTCGTTTTTCAGTCGGATCGCGGGTGTTTTAAGAGGCCGGCACTCGGATATACGAGGAAGATTTCCTCATAGTTTTGCTCTTTCTTTGTTCCCGGGCTCGTAATCCACCAAGTTGTGGAAGGAATTCGTTTTCTTCATGGAAGACGTGCCATAATGGGCTTCTGTTTTGCGGACAGACTGCACTTGAGAATTCACGAAAATAAAGAATGCCATTCAGGAGCGATAGCAGTCGGGAAACGTTAGACGCTCGTAGAAATGAAACGACACGAACCGGGTTTGCACGGTTTACGAGCACCGCAGTGGCGTACACTTTGTGGCCGTTTAATGTTCCAGATTCCAAAACTGTTCGCCGCGTCTGACCAAGAGCGAGCGTCCCCATTGGAAAATCGCGTTATCAGCGAGACTAACGTCGCATTATTACCGCGTTTCACGGACCTGGAATATTCTATTCAATTTTCCGCAAGCTCTTCGCTCGTTCCTCCGTCATTACGACAACGTCCCGTTTATTTATTCGACGCTTTTCTCTCTGTTCGTTAACGATATTTTCACTCTACACTTTTTGACGGCAGTGTGTAATTATGAAGAGGGATAGAGACACCGAATTTCGAAATTAGACTAGGAAGTGGTGGGGGGGGGATGGAGATAGAGAGAAAAGAAGCGATGAATTATGAGGGACATTATGAAGGTGAGAGGAAAAAGCGGGAGAGGCGTGGAAAGCGTGGAAGCGAGACAAAAAGCGGCGAAATAAAGAATTATTGAAAAGGGAGCGCCGCACAAAAAGGAGATTCGAGGGGCGATCACGAAGCAGTTCGTACAAAGCCAATTGTCCGCGCGGATAAATACGCCGCAATCGAGGTATTAATAACGCCCTCTTTTCTTTCTGTTTCAGGTAAGTTCCGAGATGCTTCGATTCGAGGTCAGCATTTGGCGCCCTTACCCCGAGGTCAAGCATTTGGTACAAACTCCCCGTCGAACGCGATATCCGATGACATCGCGAGTCCGCGATATCGCGGAGCTTTCCAGCGACGTGAGCGGCGGCGGCGAAAGGGACGAGGTACCGCGACGTTTGCACGTAACGGAACTTTCATCATTCGGCGCACGAAACGCGGTTCGCGGTCCAACCGGCGAAACAATTAATTGAATGATTCACGGGTGGCGGGCGGACAAAGGACGACGAGAATCCGGCGAATTAGCGACGGATTGATGCCAAACAAGTACGTTACCGTCGCGTATGTTTCGGCGCACGTGGATGTGTAAATCAAGCGGGGCGCGCTGATAGAGGCAATAAAGAATCGACGGCTGGTGAGGGGGAGGGTTTAGAGAAGGGGAAGAGGTGGTCAAGGAGGTGCGCGGCGTCGTGGCGGCAAACCTTGGAATTCGGGCCAGGCTGCCAAATTAATGGCACCCTTGTACTTATTATATTTCTTGGCTTTCTAGGTACGTCCTCGCCACCCATCCCCTCCTCCTTTCCCGAACCGACCAATTATCGACAAATAATTTACCATTGAATTACAAGCCGAGTCTTCGCGAAATGCGTTTCCGAAACTAATCGACGAGTGATATAAATTTCCGGCTTTCTTTGCCGTTGTTGTCAAACTTTCTGGTCGCAAATCGTGATTCGGGAATCGTTTTTGCGACGATGATGGGACGTTGCGATTAATCGAAACTGTCGATTTTCCGTGCTCGTTCGCAATCGGGAAATACCGCATGTAGGGAAGGTGGCGACGTGCGGGCTGGCAAAGTGGGGCGCGATGGGACGATCGCGACTGGGATACTATATTATCGTAGGTGTCTACACGCGTAGCGATATGTAAGGCATCCCGCATACATATGCATATATACGCGGGCGAAAGCCGCGAGGAAAGTCATAATACGGCGTCGGCGAGAAGTCGGCCAGCCGTAAAGGAAGATCCATTGGGACGCGATCGCACTCGTATTCCGCGCTAACGGTCGTTCTTGCCGCTCTTCTTTTTGCCGCCGCGATGAAATCTGTGTAAAGGCTGATAAAACATGGAAACGATCGTCGCGGGAGATTAAGATAAAAAAGCGCGGTGCGAGTAACGACGCGGTTTCGGGCGATGATTCCTCCCTTTTTACATTCTTTATTCTCGGTGAATCATCGCGTAAAAAGCTCGTCACCGCCGAATTAAAAGCCCGGAGAGTCGTTCAATTTCGGGTCGTTAAGTCCATTAAGAAATAGTTGCCCTGCACGATACTCCGTAAATGTTGGCAAAATGTTCTCGAGGAATCTCGGGAATCTTTCGGAATTAGCCACCGTTTAGCAAA
This sequence comes from Nixonia krombeini, assembly GCA_022817245.1. Lineage (NCBI taxonomy): Eukaryota > Metazoa > Arthropoda > Insecta > Hymenoptera > Scelionidae > Nixonia > Nixonia krombeini. The sequence continues at coordinate 6,110 of JABFPT010002372.1, forward strand.
ACTGGACAATAGAAAATTGATATTGTCACGGTTGCGAAATTCCGGCGACGTTTTAACGTGGAACAATCGAACGGGTGTGAAATATTTCCGGTAAAATCAGCCAAGTTCGAACTAACTTGCGCGATTTTTAATCGTCGCACGCGAGACGAACGACGTGTCAAATTAGGAAAATTTGGTCGGATGGAAGATGAGCTTTGGTGAAAATATTCTACGCGCATACATTGCGGGGCGTAACGCTGTGTTTAAAAATGCAAGTGTTTGTTCGGCGAGTCACGCTCGGCGTTGGCAACTTTTCCGCAACACGGCCACGCGTTTGCTCGCGCTGGAAAGGATATAATCAAGGAAGCTGATAATAACGATGTGGCGCGACGAATCGACGGCAAAAAGTCTGACAGAATTCGCTGCACTGGGCAGACAGAAAGGCGTTTAAAAGCGAGGATTAATGAACATAAGGACAATGTGAACGGTGCAAAAAGTCGAGAAACCATAATATGACTGTAGAGCGAGTGTACCGTTACTACATTGCACAGTTTACAAAATTTTATTTATTTATAACGTATTTCACAATTTTGTGCAATCAATTTTTTTACCCACTTTTTTTTGAGGATTTAATATTCCAGATATGTAAACTAATACAAGAAATGTTTGAAAGGAAAGATGAATTACGAATGTTGTAATATTGTAATTAAAATGCACATTTCGATTTTACATAATACAACATGTTTACAATAACAATTATATTCACAATGAAATTCTTATAACGTGCTTAATTAATTTTTTGTTGTCAAGTTTCACGTGGGTTTTTATTTTTAGAATACTTCATACTTTAATATTATATATTTAGTGCAGTGTATCGTTAACACGAAATGAATAGGTAATGCGATTTCAAATGAGATAAGGTTAACGATGAAGCTATTGGAATGACATAAAATTCGGCGCGGAATTCTAGGAGTCGTTCTCATGAAACAAATTCTGTTATAATTAATGCAAACAGTTCACTAATAACGAATCGCTGCCACGGCAAATTACAAATTGGGATTAATTAATTTTTCTAATTAATTAAACTGTTGATTACGAGTGTACAACTTTTTATTATAATTACTTGTTCTTCGGCGAAACTACACTCGTTTACCCGTTCACTCTGATTTGAGGGAAGGTTATTGTCGGTTTTATTCATCGGGTAACGCGAATGCAATTCATCTATGTCATCGTTTGCACTAGTGAGGTTATTTCTGACAAGGGTACGCCTCTTTTATTTAGCACATAACGGCCCATATATTTTATTTATTGGTTCATAATAATTACATCAACGAGAGATTCACTAATGGCCAATCTTTCTCACCAATTTGCACGTAATATTAATATACTGCATTCATTCAATGTAAATAATATTTCTGATAATAGCCGACACAGTTTTACATACTGTATGTTTTTTGTTCAGTTTGTACTTTATATCCCTATATTTCCAATTTGTATAAATTGATTAAGTGACAGAATATAAGCATGGAATTGCAACGTAAACATTAATTGAAAAAACAATTTTATGTTGTAAATGATTTACACTTGTTAGTCATTAAATTAAGTGATGTTTGCTATGTACAATCTTTGTAATGTCATTAATGATTTGGTTTGTTTTGTATTCATTTACATACATATGCAATGTAATAAAAAGAGTAAAAGTATAACATACAACTTTTAAAATCATAATTGAATTTGTGTATAACATTTAATAAAAGTGTTCATTCATTTCTATTTGATTATACGATATTAACCCAATTTCGTTACAGTTACCAATTTAATATAACCTTCTCTCACAAAAGATAATTTTACCATATTATAAATATTTTCATAAATTATGTCTCGCCAATTACTGAAAGAGTATGTCGCCTTTTTATAAATAGTTATTCTTGTAACAATATCATATTTTTCTCAGTGTAACCAGCTATTTACGAACACTTGATCGACAGATTTTCAGTCTCCATTAACCATGTTCGCTTCGGGTATCGGGCCAAAGAAAAAATAAGGAACGATCAAGACCGATTTTGGTGTAATAATTGACTTCGGTCGCCTCATAAATTATCATCCACATCTCGTCAACGAACATCACAGAGCAGAATGTCGACATGGCCGTAACGTCAGGCGCCATTATAATTTAAATAGTTCGACCTGGGCTCATAAATTTAACAAGAATTACAGTATTTTATTTTTCTTGCCATCAAAATCTCGATTCTTGCCATTCATATTACAAATTGAGATTCCTATCAGTTTTTCATTATTTATTTACCACTTGATCGACTTTGATCGTAAAATATCTGTTTACATAAATATGTCATCCGTGAATATTTATACAGGACTGTGTATTGCTATTGCCCAATCAAGATCGTAACTGGAAATACTAGTATTAATAACTGAAAAATGCAGCAATTTGGAAAATTAATTAACCACAAAAAATACATATCCCTTGAAGTATCATGAGAATTTAATTTTGGTTTCAAAAGAAACAATCTTTTTGTCAAAACATTTTGCCTTTATGAAACCGTTAAAAAGTTTTGGATAATTAATTAGTTACAGCATTTTTTGCAATATGTTGCGCGAACAATCGCTGCATTCGAAAGATGACTGAAAAGTTTCGTAGAAATATTCAGCATGAATTTCCCTCGCGAGTGTCGCGAGCGCATCGACACGTTTTTGCCGTGGCGAGGCACGTCAAGCGCCGGTGCTCGCGCCAGCAGCGCACGAAGCCGCCGCGTTCCCGGCGCGTATATTTTGCAGAAAAATAATTTGTACCCGTCGAGCCGCCTCCTGGCGCAAGAAAGCCGTCGAACGACCTTCGCGCAACTCTGCAATGCGAGGCTTGAAACAGGCGGATGCGCGGCAGCACAGTAGCCTACACATTGTCGGCCCGGCATACTTTCCGTCTTGTTCTCGCTGAAAGCGGCGAGGAATTTCATGGGTTATTTTGCCGACTGCGAGGATTCCGAGCGCCGTCGGCTGTCTCTAATGAACACAATACAGCCGCGAGATTACATTTTCGCCGGAATTCCCAGCCGTTACTGTTTATTCAACGCGAAAAAGTCTCGCCGTATGGCCGATTCACACTTTCGTCCAATCGCCGGCGACGCCAGCGCCGTCATACTCGGCGGAAGTCCGCAAAGGGCGCGAGAAGCGAGGCGAGAAAGGTACTCATCGGTTAATGGAGTCGGCAATTAATAACACCCGGCTCATTTATCACGTCAATCCGCAACTTATCTCGATGTTGCCGCCGTGGCCTTCCCCCCCCCTCTTTCACCTCCACCTCCCGCCATCCGTTTACCTCAGCGAGTTCCGTATGTTAGCGAAGCTCGGTACTGCGGTATCTGCTAACGGATTTTCTTAATACACCGTGCCGGTGGACATCCTAACGAAGCGCGAGGCACGAGAGCCGATGCACGAGCGCACCACTCGCGGCGGTGTCCAGGCAAGGGAGAGGAGGTAGTGACCGGAGGATAAGCTGCGAGCACGCAGCCGAGGTCGGGCCGGGAGATCGTGGAAGCATCGAAATTTGAAAAATTTCGTTTTAATTGTCACGCAATCTCTCTACGACTTTACCCCTGCAACAGTTTTAGCCGGATTATCAAATCCACTTAACCGTTAATACTTTTTCATTCATCGCAAAATGTATCTGTCAAAGCGGACTTCATTTCTTTGTACGTGATGAACAGTTTGTAAAACTGATTGAAAAAAAAAATGCCTGGCTTTAACAATTATAGTCAACAAATTTTTTTTTCATTGAAATCACACGGTACAACACAACGACCAATCAAATGGAAATGCAAGTGGACAATGAAGAGCATAAAGACCTCTATGGTCGAACAAATGCGAAAATACGTCGGAAAAATGTAACAGTTCGTCGGCGGATGCGGCTGTTGTATTCGCCAGCATCGTAGCAAAGGAAGCGGGCGGAAGCGCGGTGTCGCAGACGAGCGTGCGAGTGTGGACAAAGCTTTGTTATGCAATAACGCTCATCAGGTCTCGCTTACAAGTTATCCCCGGCAGGGAACGTAGTTACATCCGCATACATCCCAAGTGTCTGCGGTATATCCGAGGCGGCCCGTAGCTACGAAGTTTCCACATGCGGGAGGACGTTGCTGCCTCGAAGACACGTCGTCAAGTCGCGAAGTTTCGCCTTGCACACGACTCACCCGCGGAAACTTCCGCCGAAGTTATGACGTGTAGCGCGGATTAGACGAGCGGATTCACCGATCGGCGCTATTTATGCCGGAACAATTCCCGGCCAACTTTCGCCGCGCTTCTTCTCTGACCGCCACGGTGATCATGAATAACGCCAGGTCCCGCGAGAAAATATTCCAGTTGCCGGGAATATTTCCGGAAAACTCGGCCGGAGTTTTAACCTCTTTACAGCTCCGACTTTGGGAACGTTGGGCGAAATCCGTGGTAAAAACTCAGCGAGAGCATTCGCTCTGAAAAGTCAGAGAGCAAGATCTAACTTGGGACTGGAGTGCCCAACTGGGCGGTTGACGTATCCTCTGGTTCATCGACGAGCGCGACTCGAAGCCGTCAGTAGCGCGGGCTCGAGCGTATCTCATGGGTCAGCGGCACCGCGGGATAAGATACGGCCGGGGCCGGTGCCGAAGAACGGTGGTTAGCCACGGCGGAGCAGGCGCAGTAAATATGCTCTTATCTATCCGCCAAAAAGTTCGGCCCAGCCGCTAATTAAAGGTATAGCCCTCCCGTCAATCCTCGGACAGCCCCTCGCGTACCCAACTGTTATCACGTCCTGGCGCGAAAACGGGCCCGGCTCCGAGCACGAAAGCGACTGCCGCGGGAAAAAAGTGAAACGGGGTCACCCGGGGCCGTAATTACTCCCGGCCGTAGCCGCGGATTTATGAACGCACGGCGTTTCCGCCGACTCGTTATGACCGGCGCGCTAATGGCGGTTGACGGGTCAATTTGATTTTTTGCAGAGAACCGAACGGCCTGGGAAAACGGTCATCGATCTGGCGACGACGATAACGCGAAAAAGCTTTCACACGTGGCTCGTGTAATTGGCCCCGGCTCGTATAAGTTTACGAGATAACGCTCGTAGCGTCGTGTCGTGCTTTCCGCCGGATCTTATCTTAAACATCGTGTTAAATATCGCGCTCGCCATCGCGCGACGATATTGTCTATCCACGACACGCTATTTACAGAGCGCGCCGCTGTTTATGAAATTTTAATACGTAATTGCCCCGACTCGTGTCTCGCCGCTTTTCTTTAACCTCGCCTCGTGAGTGGTTAACTTCGAAATTAACAATTTTCCAATAAAAATGCCACTGACGTGTACCTTACAAAGTTTCACTCTTTCATTATTACCC
>JABFPT010002375.1:8644-19065 GCA_022817245.1 Nixonia krombeini
TGGTTACCATATTTGAACATAGTATTACACATTTGCCTATTACATTTTTTCGGTCATGCAACCCGAGTTTCTTCGCTTCGATGCATTTGATGTAAATACGTAGAGAAACTTTGGAAATCCAGAGACCCGAAAGCCCGGTGATCAATCGGTCTCTCTAATTGAAATGGTTTTGCCGCTGGTGGAGGAGCGAAAATGCGATCCTGACGCATGTCAGGCTCACGTTTCAATCGCGACCCGCGAAATGAGCGAGTCGTCAAAAGCGCGGCTAAAGAGCGAGATACCACGAGCAAAAATCCATTTCTAATAATCACCCGTGACGTTTCCCAACTTGATGACACTGTTCCATTTCTCCCGCAGCTGTTTCACCTTCAACGCGATAATTGATTTCGAAAAATTACGAGATTTTGCCTGATAAAAATGTGATATTTTACCCGATTCCAATTTGATATTTTATTTGAACAGAATTCAAAATTTTATTCCATTTCAATTCAAAAATTTACATTTGTTTTAATTTTATTTTCCAGAAAAGGATTGAACAATTTGTCTAGAACATTCGATGGAATTAACTGAAATGAACGTAATCAAACAGCGAGGTACAGGGGATGTTAAGGAACGCGGTCTCCTCGGCAAAGAACCTACCCTTATCATCTGCTCGGAACTCCTCCTGCAACTGTTCCTTGGTTGGTTCGGGCTCTGCTTTGGTCACTGACTGCTTCGATGGAGCACCCGCTTCTTTCATACTCTTCCTGGTGTAATGGCCCCGGAATGCCGCCTGTATCCTCGTGGCAGCCTTCTCTTTCTCTTTGTCACTTGGCTCTTTATTATCCTCCTTTTGCTGCTCGGATTCCTTCGAACAGTCTTCGGCTAACTTCGGAATATCTGTAAGTAAATAGTAGATTCATTCTTCCACGCACATATTTCCATTTCTATTTTGCTCACTGTTTTCTTCTTTCATGAAATTATATTTATAACAATAACAACAATAATAATTGTTATTAATAGCTATCGGTTACAACAATGTATACAACTTGTTGCAATAACAGCAGCAATTTTTTGTAATTGCTAGATTAAACCCTGAGTAAAGAGGAGAATAAGCGATCGCGTTACATTGCTTCCGATTCATTCCGATTTCAATGAAAATCTAGTCGAAACGACGAATAATACACCGAGTGAAAATCGATTCGAAGCGATCGCGGTTGCAGTTCCGCTTCCAGACCCGAGACGGGCTTTCTTTACTCTGAAAAATCATACGATCCTGCGAATCACTTTTTTCTCCTTTTTTTTCTTTCCCGAAAGATTCCTTTCATTTTCCTTTGGGCTGCAGAGGTATCACCGTTAACAAGTTGGAATTACAGTATCCCCGGGAAACATTTTCCGCGAACGCCATTATGTTTGCATAAACAGTAGAGGAAGAAAATATAAAAGGGGGAGGGGGATGTCAAACAAAGGGGGATGTTGTCGCCTTGCAAAGCTCGGCGGTAACAAAGGAGATCAGAAAGTCTGAATCATTGTCGCGAAATCACGCGTGACGCGCGCTCGGAGCGTTTGTCGGTTCGGCGCACAAACCGCGTGCATGTACTACTTATTTTCCGCCGCTGGTGCGGTGCTGAGTCGGAGAAACGTACGGCCAATTCCCCTTGGTGCATATGCCCCCCGCGACCATTTCCCCGTCTTTTTCAGCGAGTTCGGATTTGCCTGCAAATCGAATTCGGATTTTCATCGCGGGCGAGCAACAGTGTTAGGAAAGACTGCCGTTGACGAGGGAGATAAAAATAGACGCTTTTGAATCATGTTATAACGGATTGGAATTGTTATTCCAATCCGTGTACTGAAAACGGATTTGGTAAGCACGTCGGTCTTTCATAACGAAACTAACATGTATATTTATATACACCGTGGACGGTCAACTATAATTTATAAACAGACAGTAGTCAAACTAAAAACTTACAAAGGAATAACGAGCACAGTTTTATTCACACATATTTCTTGATTACGTATGCAAAATAAGCCTCGTCCTCGAGCTCACTTTTCGCGCTCGTTAATGAACGCGAAAACTCATGCAAGGAATAAAAAGCGGAGTAAGAATGGATTAAGCCAACACGAATTTCGTCTTTATTAACGTCGCGCCATACTCGGGACGGTCGATGAAGAACAAGCATTAAAATATTCCCTACTTTTATTTCGCGGGGCGAATCTCCGCGCGCGCCGCAAGAAATACCCAGGCCGGCATTAAATTTCCCACAGCAGCGACCGTAGTTTTAGACGGACCGCTGGGAAGTTGGAAAAAGTTGGAGCGTAGCGAGCAGTGCGCCGCGGAAGCGGAAACGCTGCAAGTGGCGTGGAAAAATTGGAAAACGCGGAAAGGTGGGCCGGGAAATGGGAACAATGGCGGACGGCGCGATGGTGGACGTCTGGAGGGGGGAGGACGTGATAATAATGTTTAATTATCATCCTCGTCGCGTTACTTTGTCGACGCAAAGTCGAGGCGGGATTCGGTGTCGGAGCTTCGTTAGTGGCGTAAAACCGTGAATCTCGACTTTTCGCGATTTTAACGATTTTTTCCCGACGCGTTTCCACTGCGGCGCGAGTTTGCATTGCGACATGCGGAACGTTGCTTGACCGCGCGCAACGTTGGCAACAATCTGCCACGACTTTTTCCATCGCTCCGCGAGAGCTGGTTTAGATTTAACAAGAATAAAATTTATGACCTGACAGTGAGACGACGTTTTCGCTAATTTCGTACTTAGTATTACGAAAAGAATGAAATCCATGAAACGAGAAATTCGTCTCATTATCCACCGTTTTCATGCCCTTTTCAATTTAACACTGTTTGAGAAGATGCTAAATTATCCAGCACTGGAATGTTAAACAATTCATGTACGAGTAATTCTACACGTTCGTTGGAATTTCGTAAGTTCTTGTTCTCAATTCCTCGCGACTCCTTTGGCCGGTTCTCCATCTTCGACTAAATATACCCAACTTTGGCAACATAGCCGCGAGTTCATTCCGCGCTCGAAGTCGCCGGTGATCAAAGAGGAATAAAGAAGGCAAAGCAGCCTCGGCGTCATTAACTTTCTTTCATGAATCACCGAGTTGCTCTCCAATTCGGATATCGTTACGCGGCTACTGTGTTAATGATCTCGCCGTCCCGCGAAGGAACTTCACCTTGCGTGGTTCTTTCCCGTTCCATTTCAAACTTAGTCGCCCGACTTTCCGAACACTTCCGAACGGCAAACATTCACTTCGGCGAGCTGCTGTTTGCATTTCCTCTAAAGCGAAGCCTCGAACCGCAAATGAAAATATGAATAATTGCTTTCAAAAGTGCAGTTCGCAAATTTGGCTTAGTAATTTTGGCTGTAATCGAATCAGAAGGCAAATTAATTTATTTCGAGACAAAGGAAATGAAAACAAAATATACAATTAAACACAATTAAACGCGATTAAATATTGTAAAATACAGCGAAACAGGAATAGACGTAGAATAATTTGGCAGGCGGAAATGAACCGCATTCTCGGCGATGACGTGGATCGAGTATAAACGTTAATGAGGCTAGGTATGTACGATCGAACGGTCACACGGCGTCGTGGAAAGTAAGCTTTTGAAGTTTATTGGAACGGTCATCGGCGAGGGCCTCGCACGGCGCGCTCCGCTCAGCGGGAAGCTTCCAATTTATCTCTCGTCATCGATGACGACGTAGCAAGTGTCCTTAAACTCGCCTCATTACAGAAACAATCAGCCGTCCAGATGTTATTAAATTAACGATTATCCCGGTGCTCGTCGTCTTCGAATCCAATTTAACGCTAAATACATTTGACAATCGATCGCGTTTAATACCCGCGGACTCGCGTAATTCGCCCTGTGCATACCGGATTGTCATCGTGGATGAGGCGATTCCATGATTTTATAAATCTGTGGAATAAATTAACTGGATTCGATTACGAGCACTTTCCGATCACCGTGTCGCCAACAAATACATTTAAACGATGCCTTTCAATAAAATCACTTATACGGAGTATCGTTATTTTGGCTTCTTTGCGAATATCACAAATATCAAACATTCTAATATTCGACCTAAATTAATTAACTTTATCGATTTACATAGTTCAGTTACTCAATTACGAATGAAAGGGACGAGATAATTTGCAGAACCGCGAAAGTGACAAGCCGGTGTAATGGAAACGTCGTCGTTGAGTAACGCGAAATTCGATTGTTCGCACAACGAGCGAATGCATCGCGACAGAAAAGTCGCTTTTGCGCGGCTTGCAATGCCACATTTTCTTCTTTCCCGACTCGTTCGTAGAATTAACTCCTGCGCGGCTTGTCCCGCCTTGTTTGTCAGTACAAGGAGCAGAGGCAGAAGCTCGATTGCCTTTTTGTTCCAGCGTTTATTATCCGCCTGTTCCTTATCACCGCGAATGAAACTCTACAAATGCTCTGTTCTCGTTCGAGCAACGCATTCGTTACAAACAAGCCTTCGTGCGTTGGGAAACCACGGAGACAATGGGCGGACGAAAACGATCCTTCGAAAAACTGTCGACTACTCCGAAACATTTGTTTTTTGGTAGTGAAAGACTAGGAACGTTTTAAATGAAAATTGGAAGTTATTCTCGATTTGTTTTCGATCAGGCAAATCAGCCGAGACATTTAGGAACGATTCGCGACACAATAAAGTCAACCGTTCCAGTTCACTCGGGCACAGGTAGGGTTTCTTGCAGGTCGCTCAACCCGATAACCGCGCTGCTACTTATTCCACTCAGCGGAAGATTAAAGTTAGCGGATCCTCTCGACCGCTTCACCGTAGCCTCGCAAGCTCGCCGTCGAGTCGTCCCCAAACCGTCCCTTTTGCGCGCGACTCGTCCGAACATCCCGCCGAACTTGCCCTGCTAATCAGCCGGGAGATTTCGTTGAAAAAGGGAGATCCGCGAGATGGTCCAGAGCCGAGATGCCAAATGGCGTGTTTACTCACCACGGGCTGCACAGCGCCTTTCCCGATTTGCGAGAAACCCGAGATCACCGCGAGTGCAACGACAATGATCGGCCGTTTGAACAGACTATGTAACTTCCGTCGAGAAACTGGCAGATGGGGATACCCCGCCATTCCTTTTATAAGGCGCGAGACGCCGTCGTTCAGTCCTGCGCGCCACGCAGTCTCGCCATGCCCGACTTCGTGCATGCACCAACACATACACATCGCGCTCTTACGGACCGGAAGCTACGGTCCGCGAGTTCAGGTGTGCCACCCCGCACGGCCGCCGTTGCCCCAAGGCCCGGCGTGACCGCACTCGATATACCGCGTGCCACCGCGGCTTCCGCTTCGAATCGTCGATCGGCTTCCGTTTTTGTACGTCGGAAACTCCCGGTCGACTTGCGTCATCGAGCTGCCAATGTAGCGTTTTTTAAATGAAGACATTTTTTTAATTAAGTGACACGTTCCTTCTTTTTTCCTTTATTTCCGTCGCTTGTCGACCTGTCATTTGTTATGCTGTTTTTAATGAAAGGCCATTCCGGTCATGCGAGTTCAAGGGCAAACACCGAAATAACATTGGACTGTTGTTCACTTCAACGATCCTCCTCCTCCCCAATCGAATCTCCAAATTCTATATCGACGGATTATGCACGAGAAAAAGGTACATTACGCGTATCGTGGTTTTGGAATACATTTTCCGTTGAGAATCGTTTTGCATCGCACATTTTTAACAGGATACACAATATTTTGCGTGGGACGAAAAATATTATAGGAAGTTACCGTAACGGATTCGTTACCGGGTCTAAATAAATTCTTTCAAAAAGACTTAGTACAAATGGGATTTCTAGTTGCAAAATGGCAATCGATAGTTTCATATGCAGAAAGGAAACGCGACGACAAATTGAACAGATTTTCGTAATACCCTTCACAGTAGTACCAAGCCTGATTAATTAGATCATGTAGTAGTTCTGGTACACAACAAAATACAAGCACGTAAACATTCTCGAAAAAATTACGCTGGAGTGGATGAATATTCAGTTCGTCATCCACGCATGAATAATTGATGTAAACTGAAAACTTTTTCATTCAGAGGTAAGTTTTATATAGGTCTCCGTTTCAAGTGGATACATATTCATTCGGCTGTTTTATAATGAATATTTATCTGGGCAATATAACTTTTCATAAGGAAACTTGTCGAACTGCTAAGGAAAAGTCGCTATTTTCACGGTGGTCCCGCGAATTAAAACCCGATGAAAAGTTGATGTTACGGAAGTTGACGCTCGCACTGGTGCGCCCTTGAGATACGAGTCGAAATGTGATATAAAAACACGAGGAAAGAAATATTTACTCTGGCGAGGTACCGGGCGAGAAAGATGACATGGGGGAAAATAGAAGAGTCCACCGCTCTCGAGGGTGCGGAATGAGGAAAACCTATTATTGCCATTCGAAAGTCAATAAAACACCGGCGTCAGGCTGTACTGGAAAAAAGTGGCGCATCTGCGACCAACGCGTTCGCTCAGATATGCGTACACGCGTATCTCGTCCTGAATAACGCTCTGGCCAAATAATGCTCGTGAATTAACGAATGGCTACTCGATGGAAACACATGGGATGGGAAATGAGACTCGTAATCCCAATGTTAATAAATTAATTATACGTTTTCGCATTTTCGAAAGTGGATTTTCGACGTGTCCTGAAACTCCTAAAATCGCGGACGCTAAAAAGAAAGAAAAAACGTTTGACGAAAAAATTTCGAAAAAATCAGGCATATAGTTAATTATTAATGTATTTAACATTACTGCCAATTCTCTTCAAATTAATCTAATCCCGATAAGTCTCACTGTTGAACAATCGCTGCATAAATCAACGCGGAGTTATGATTAAAATAAGTAACACGATTACTTGGAAATGAGTTGAAAAATATTTTTTACCCCCGATCGAGAATTGGTGAGTCGGAGATAAAACCGGTGAAGGGTCTGATGTTGAAATAAACCTTCGCCACGATCATAAAATACGTTTCCTACTGCCAGCCTGCTCCAGTTCGGCCCGACGTAACCGGCGGTTATTACGACACGAAAAACCACGTTCTTGGAGAAAATGATTATCTCCAGAAGCCTTAGTCTAATAAAACACTCTCTGCTGCTAAAGTCTTCGTATAATTAAAAATGTCTACCTACAGGTAAAGAATTGGCAAAAAAATTCTTTACCAGCAGTTTTTGTTTTTTATTTCGAATTGTTTTGTATCATCGTATCCAAAAAGTAGTAGTATATATATATATATATAAACTGTTAACATTACATCGAAGCTGTAGATGGGAATTGTGAAGTACACGTGAATTGTAGTAAAGAAATTCGAAGGAGACGAGTGTGAAGAAAATTCAAAGGAATTACAAGCTCGAATGCATCACTGTATGAAATGAGGGGGAAACATGCAGTTTCTGCAAAAGCGGCTGTTTCCGCGTTTATTTGTCGAGTTACAGCGCGGTATCGGTCGGCGGGTAACACTGAGCGCATTCACAAAGCGCATAATTATCCCGAGTTACCGGATTGCTCCATGCACGTGGAAGTGTCAATATTGTCGCAAGCTCAACGGCTTCCTGGGTTTACCAGCAATTCGTTCGCCAGTTCCGCCGGAAGGCCGTAGACTGGCGGCGTTCCCGGCATCTGCGAACTCAAGGGCGAAAGCTTTCGCGCCGAGCTTGCGAAAGCTCCGGCCGTCGATAAGGTAGGGAACTTTTCCAGCTCGGCGACCTTATCAAAGGAAACTTCGAGCTTTCGCGACGCAGTCGATTGTGCAAGTTCTCCTCCCCTGTGCGCGCAAAAAATTGCTTGAGAAGCGCGCCCGACTTTTTCTTATTGCTATCGTCAAACGATTCTCCCCGACCTGTTTTACCGACGGATGTTCCGTTGAAGAATTTGGAAAAATGTTAAGCTTGCACTCGCGAGGAACGAACTACTGCATTCGTTGCACCGGAAAACGATGGCAAAGCTTTGAAATAACATTTGCAATTTTAAGCAATCAACTGAAGAATACTTTTTCGAGATATTCTAGAATTTCTTCCCTCAGTCTTGTTATTTCTCCTTCACTTTTTCCACAGTTCCTTTCCTGGCATTTATAGTCTCTTTCCAAGTGACGATTTACATTCGGGGCACCAACATATTTCCCCCCACTCCAATATTAACGCATCTTCCTCTCGTAAGGACTGTAAAAATGTTAACAGGAAAGAGAAAATGAGAAAAGAGAAATGATCATATCGCTGAAGAAACACCCATATCCCAAATACCATTACAAGAACAACATCAAAATTCTCTCTGGTTTTAACAAGTTGTATATTTGTCCAAGTAAGTAACGCGACTCGAGGTTGGTCTACATTAGAAAACGCAAAACCGGCACCGAAGAACCGCCGCCATAAAAATCCCCGGTGACGGGGTGAATGCACCGGCTGACAAAAGCAGACGTGTCAGCTAACAACACGAGCGACATGATCTAAATGACTCGACCGGCGCTGATTCCCGACGCTGATCAATGTCCAATCGCGTTCCATTCGTCGCTGAAACGTTCGACCTTTCATTTACGTTCCCGCTTCGAGATATAACTTTTCGAAAAAACCCACGCGCCCTTCCGTCATCGCGATAAGTCGCGTTTGTTGAGGCTTTATGGTAATTGCGTGTCCCTAAATCTTGCCGGGAGCATCGCCAGCGAAGGGTCAAAGGTGAAGCGCGTACATCCGAAAGTAGTTAGAGCCGAGTCCGCCGGCACAACTAGATCAATAAATGAATTCCCGACGCACCGCTCGACACTTTCGCGTCGGCTTTTTTACACGCTTCTCGCTCGCGAGCTTCTAATCGACTCCAGGCTATACACCAAGTCCGCGCTTTCCACGGCTGGTCTCGCTCAAAGGTGGAAAAGGTCGTCTTGAACGGAAGCTACGCGGAAGCTCCGTAACGACCCAACAACAATGCCGTAACCATTGCGATCGCGCTATCGCTCCCTCCGGACACCTTTATGCTTCCTGATTCGAGGATTAAATTCATTCGACAGTGCCGCGGTCACGCCCTTATCGCCGATCGTAATTACGCTTGTCGCCGTTAAAAATCTCCAGTCCCATCGCGTTCCACACGCTTGCGAGCTACCTCCCGCGGCCGAGTCCTGAATTTCAACAACACCGACTTTTTCTACGCTTTCAATTATATTTTATGCACGACTTTATTCGAGAACTTGTACATAAGCGTAATGTTTCACACGAATTAATTACCACCGATGAATGAAATATCCTTAAACATTTTTCATTCATTAAACCCGTCACTGCCCGTGTTTCAATAGCAATGAATTACGCCTCGCTAAAAAAGCGATCCGCGCAATTTTTCCTATACATGTTCGTCGCAGAAATGTTCACAAATTATAAAAATGCGTGAAAAACGAAAAATTGTAATTCGTACGAAAGCAGCATTAAATCCTGGAAAGGAAATGCAATAAAAGCGTTCGTTGAAAAAAAAGCCGCTGAAAAAGAGCGTGATTATCGAGATGAGGAGGAACAAGACTGTTGTGATTTCATCGAGAGGAACACGCTCGATCGATCCCACTAATTACTCCTCGTCAAACAATCGATCGTATTAATTAACGAAATCGGCTACGCTCGTCTGTCTTGAGTGGTCGGGATTGAAGAGATAAGCAATTGAGCAAGATTGAGAAAATATAATGAAATGATGAGTACTCAAGGATTTTGAGGGGAGTTTCGACCGAACGGCGCGTCATCGGCCCTGATGGAAAAAATGCAGTTGCGTAATAGAGCGGAATTAGAAAAAAAATTGTTAATGAGCGACATCTAAGCGGACGTTTGCGCTATTAAATGAATGCGTCGTTTGAAACGAAAGTCGCATGAAATAATTATTGTCTCCGCGTTTGTGAGCAACAAATTTCCGATACCGTTCCTCTATTATCAGAGACGCATCGCCAACCAACGGCGGAAATTCGCAACAATTGCGCTTTAACAGCGGTTTTTACGACGGTTATCGCATTCCGGCAATATCGACCGTTCTTTTTTCATTCGCACGATAAGACAATACACTTTTAATAATGCGATTAATCGATACGGCAATAACAAGTGTTCTGCAAATTATTAATCAACTCCATTTTTTTGCAAACGCATAATTATGTAAGTTACGACGGTGACACGTCATTTTGTTTATTGTTGCTGCTGGTAGAATTATTATTATTATTACTATTATTATTATTATTATTATTATTATTATTATTATTTCCAGTGGCATTGAAGTCACGATTGTGTCGGAATGATAATGAAAATAATTTCAACGATATTTACGTTGTATGGTAAGGATATATATCGCGAATATATTTTTAGTGGTCAAGTGTGAAACTTTCTTTTGTTCACACAACTCGCCAACGCAAAGTGCACAAGTTGGAAGTAACATTGTAGGAAAGGGTCGATACCG
>JABFPT010002377.1:0-15583 GCA_022817245.1 Nixonia krombeini
GAGCGACACGGGGCGGGCGTGGGGGTAGAATTTTGACAGGGGGGCGGGAGCGGCTCCGGGCGCAGGGGTGCTTCTCGTTTCGGTTGCAGCGGGAAGAAGTTGGGCGGAGGAGCGAGCGCGCGCGTAAGAGAGAGCGAGAGAACGAGGGAGAGAGAAAGAGAGAGATTGAGAGGGAGTAAGAAAGTAAGAGGAAGGGGGTGAGAGAGAGAAAGAGCGTGAGAAACGTAGGAGCGAGAGGGCAACGCGACGACGGTAATTCGTCTCGTTTACGACACGCTGGCCGAAGCACGGCGGAACGCACGCGCGCCGCAAAGGCCGAAGCGAGGCCGCGGCGCGATCATTTATTAGGACGGAGCTGCGGCGCCCTAACGGACCTGAATAATTTTGAGCGTCGCTGAGTAACGTCCGGCGGGTCGTCGCCGCTCGCGGGCAAAAACCACCACGGCCGAAGAAGCTGTTAAAATCCGAACATTTTTTTCATCGCCGATATTTATCGCGCAATAAATACGGATTTATGGAATGCGCGCGAAGCGTCTGACGGAAGTGGCGGGTTGCGCGAAGGGCTGGCGGGTCGGTCGCGCGGATTTACGAGGGTGTCAAATCGAACATCATTAACCGTAAACAATGCGGAGTTACGAGCAATCGCAGGCGCTCATAATTGATTTATCGAAATCCCACTTGCCGATCACGCCGCAATTAAATACACGCTGAGTCGCTTAATCGAGCGCGGACTCGTTAGCCAGGTTGGATATTTTATTCCGGCCGAGGCGTGCGTAATTAATTACGAGCGTTGATCGATTGTCCGCTGCGCGCCGATTAATCGACCCCGACGGGTTTTGAAAGGCGTCGCGGCGACCACGCGCGAAAGTAGCCCGAAAAATGCACGAGCTCGCGCTCAAAGTTCTTCTCGTCTTTGAGTACATGCGTGGCGGCAGCGGCGTGGCAAGCACAGCCGCGGTGTGAGGAATGCACGTGTAACATTATATACGCGTATACGTAACGAGCCGAAAAGATTAGACTCCGCATGCCGACTAATCCCTCGACGCACGTTACTTCGGGGCTTAGGGTGAATCAGAGCCGTGCGCTCTGCCTGGAACGCATCGCCGCCGACCGCATCGACGACGTGCGTGTGACCGCGGCTCGTTCAAAATTTCATTTTTCTTCCGATACCCCCGTTTTTTTTTTATTCTCCTTCCTCCCCTCACCTCCCCGCACCTCCACACCGAAGCCACACGAACCAATTCCTGCACGTGTCCTCCGGCCGTGTGCGCTACTTACAATATTCTACCAATTTATCATTATCGGATAATCTTTTTCATCCAGTTCTATTATGGAATCGTCCCGTAAATCATTCCATTGTACGAGTGTTTTAAATATATATACCTTTTGAAATCAATGTCTCAGTTTTCGCACTGCAATCGCAGAAGCTTTCGGAATACGGAATATTTTTGAATAAAACAATTTTCTCCTAACTCATGAGTTTTCGTGTTTTTTTTTTTCGAATTAGAGCATTCGATGTGTGCAGTTTGCCAAAATGATGAATATTTATGTGGCGAAAGTTCGCATCGCCGAAAATGAAATGAAATATATGGAGTGAACCGCGACGGAAAGTTTCGTTCGGGGAACGGGATTATTTAACGGAGGAAAAACAGTTTGCCGAGCATTATCATGCTATTGACGAGCCGTGAGTAGCAAATATTAAACAACATTGGATTACTCGGTGTATGAAAAGAATCTTTTTAATGTAAACGTACGATATCGATTCTGCGCCATAAATAAATTCCGTGCATGTTTTATCAACACAGTATCTTTTAAACATGTTAAAATGCACTCGCTTTACTTTTATTTGTGAGATAAAAATGCATTTATTTAAATGAACGCATTTTTTGTTTGGGGAATAATTTGTAACTGTTGTAACGGAAAACGCTTCAAAAAGGTAATGTTTCATTCATATTTTTTGTCTCCGTGTCACAGTGAAAAAGTGTTGTAATAAATACTTTTATTTTCCCGCTAAAATCACGGACGAGTTTGCAGAGGAAAATGCAGTGCAGAGAGATTGACACATATTTTATATTTTCGTAGGGAGAAAGTAAAGAGTCGTTGAACCAAGCGATGCAAATAAACTCGGTTAAAAAAGATCGGTTCGGATCGGAGATCCCGAGAAGATTGAATGACCGTCAAAATATTTTCCCTCGAACAAAAGCCGCGTCCGTCGAACGAACGTAACATATGCAGCGACTTCCTTTCCCACATCGGGATCTCGAGTGCACCGCTCCCCGAAGTGTACGGAACGCGGGCTCGGCGAGCGGCGGGCAGCGAGCGGCGAGACGCGCGAGTCCTAGAGCGACAGTTATTTATCGAAGAATGGCTTTCCACAAAGACCGCCTGGTAGCGGGGAAAGCGTGTCGTATCTGCTTAGTCCGCGGCGTAATAATAGAAACTCATTTTCCTCGGAAGGGCGATTCGGCGCGACGATACGCTCGCGTCTCGTAAACGCTCGCCGCGCCGACGTCGCTTCGTATTCCTAGCGCGATCATATTAATTCGTCGGCGAATCAAGACGGACCACAGGACAGCGAGGTAAAAGGAGTGAGGTGGAGGCGGAGGGAGGAGGAACGCCACGTCATAAATGAAGGATTTATACCATACGCCGCGCTCGTATAAACAACGCGTATTAATGCAGCGTGGGAAAATGCGAAATCGGCCGCGGGATTTCGTATTCCGCTCCGGCACTGGCTTTATCATTTTAATTCCGCGAAGAAGCGCCCTCGAAATTCCATCGCGGACGAGATTCGCGGAGATAAAAGTTGCGTCGTTACCGGCGGTCTCGGTGGCATTTTAATGCCCGGACCTTTTTGATCCTCCATCGGAAAAACAGGGCGGGGAAAGGGGAGGGGGCAGGGGAGGGAAGGGGCTCGGGAGCGGCAACGCTTGAAATTTTCATCGTCATTGTGTGCCGACGCGGACGAGAGAGAAAAAAGGTTTCGTCTTCCATCAAGCGATTTTATGAATTATTGAGAGAGCTCCTTTTTTTATGCCATTTTCGCCGTTTTCAAGCTACGACCACTCTCATATCGAACTACGCTCGCGGCCCTGGCTCCTCTTTTCCATGGAAATTTTATTGCACATTTGCTCGGATTTGTTGCGCGTCACGCGCGAGGAATTTCGCGTTCCGCCGCGTTGTTTCCGCGTTCGGAAACGCCGGGCGACGTTAGTTAAACACGTTTGGAAGATTTGTTGGGCTTTTTTCTTTTTTTGCCACTTCACTTCCAGCGATACAGTCACAATAGCTGTGTAGATTTTCGATCCGAATTGAGGTTCGCGTTTCATCGACTATCCCAAAGGGAAAGTTGGGGAATGACAATGGCGTTTTTTGACGAAACCGGAGGAAATATGCCAAGGAGAAATATTTTTCTGATATGAAATTCCGATATAAAATGTTCAGTTAACTGTGCACGTAGGAATGATTCGCACGTAAATAAATGAAATTTGTTGTCGCGTATGCATTTTCAAATTACCCTGTAAGGTACCACAATTTTCCCACGCCAGTTTCTTCCGCGCGCATCGTTCGAAATCCTCGCATATTTTGCGATACTTAAATACGCCCCTCTTACAGGTTTAACACGCCGAACGACAAGTGGAATTTTTATGAATGGGATTTCAGGGGTAGGGAAATGAAAAAGTTGCATCCGGTAGGGCTTTGAGAGGGTTTCGGAATACGCGATCCGAATTATCATGAATTACGCACCGCGCGTTGCTTCATTCGCGCGTAAATTGAGGAAGGAATTAATAACAACGTCACGATCCGAGTGAGAATTGCATTCTTGACATTTTATGCCATGCCAAGTCACCATGAAACCTATTTTGAACGCTTAACATTTCTCAACCCACAATCTTCGATAATCCGCATTAAAATGTCAACGGCACTTCTGATTTCAATTCGTCACAGCGCCTCGGAGAGGCTATTTCGCGGCGTGGTGGAATGCCTGAGCCTCCAGTCCGTTGCGCGGTTAATCCATTCGCGAACTTTTTAAAAATTTTGGCGCTGTTGGCAGACGGTGGCGGAGACAAAGGAATTCGCGGGACGCATATTTCGCCGAGAGTCAACTACCAAAGGGAAAGCGGTAACCGGACGAGGCGGAGGAATTTTCTTTGAGATAACGAAAACCGGCGCACTTTTCAGCAGATTCATTTCTCCAGGGAGTCTTGCGGTAACTCCGCTCTCCATCGCATTCCTACCACCTCCGCCCTTCCTCCCCCGCCCACCGCGCATCCAGTCCCAGCCGGCATTAAAGGGTCTCGGGGAGCTCGCGAAACACTCGCTCTGTAAGCCTTTCGGAAACGAAGGATCAGCCGGAGTGTCCCGCGTGACCTCACGGTTAGTTTGGTTCCATCTCCGCCGCGTGCCGCATCTTAGAGTCCGCCGGCGGCAGTGGTGGCGACAGTGGCGGCGGCAGCCACACCCTTATCCGGGCAACCCCATGGCACGACCGGTTATCCAGGACGTCGTAGTCCTCCGCTTGCTCGGTTTCGACGGCATCCCCATGGGCTACGTGCAGGTCACGTCCCAGTCGCTATGGAAACCCACTCGAACATCGGGATGAGAGAACTCGGCCGCTCCCTATCTCCTCGCGCGCGCCATCCGACTTCTAAAGCCCCCCTCCGCGCTATCATTCTCACAAACCTCCTCCCCCTTACCCTCCCTCTCTTCCTACCTTTCCTCGCCACCCTCGCCCTGCCGTTCCAATGGCACCCCTGCGCCGCGCTCCCGCGCCCCGTCTTTCTCGTTAGTTTAACCCACACGCCCGGAATCGTAATGGGAAACGTATAGATGCATTAGGAGGACGAGGAAGAAAAGAGAAGCGGCACCCCTGCGGACGAGGCATTGTCGGCTCCTCCGACCGTTCACGGCGATTCCGCCTTTTATCTTCGTCCCGAGCGACTGATTTCGTTAATCCAAGTGTGGATCGACAAATTGACTGGACGCGGAGGACGCAACAGTGGCATTCGCCTCGGCTCCTTTATGCGATTTGCGGCGGGATGCCCGCGTCAGGAAATTTCGGGCGTCGTTTGTGCGTTCAGCATGGTAATTGCCACGGAAGTCGGGAACGAGCGTCGACGGCGGCCGCACGTCAATTTGCCCCGCTCGCACGGCGTTATTGTTGCCGGAACGATTATGGCCTCGGAATGTTTTAGACCTCTCGATCGCGCTCTACACGGTTTATGATTATGTTTTCGGAGGGATTATTCGAGGCGGTGTTGCGGTCATCCATTCGGGACCGAGGTGCCAAGTATGTTTAAACCCGCATTAATTTACCGCAAATTCGTAACATCAGTCACGAATTTGCATGTCGGCGTATAATGTATTTAAATCTGCACTCCCTCTTTTCTTCGTATAGTGTGAAAGAAGAATATTTCGGAGGGGAGAGTTAATAGATAAAGAGGCAAAGGAGCTTCGCGAACTTTGCGAGGGGTGTCTCGATTAAAAATGTGATCACGTGTCTACTCCCCCCTCCGTCCTCTCCACCCCCGTCGATATTCAGCGCTTCCGCATCGCTTTGCCAAACGCAGCCAGCGGCGTCTTGGCATTTCGAGAGTACGCGGAGCGAATGCCAGGCAGTCCCCTCTCGTGTCAGTCGACGCGGCGATGATTCACCAGGCATTGTCGCGACATGGTTTCATCCCCCGTGCGTGCCTGTGTTCGCGCGGCACCCGCGCTCCCTCCGACGCCGAGGGAATAACGATAGCGGACCGGAAATCAGCGGAAACTGGTGAGGGACCGAGAGGCAGACCGGGAGCGGTTGGCGAAGAAGGAGCGCTAGCGCGCGCGCATACGCTCGTTCTCTCGAAGGGTCGAAAGTCAATTTGCGCCCGACACTCGAAATAGCGCGAGAAAAATAAATGCCCGGCGAAATTGGACTTGGGGGGCAAATTCGCGGCAACTGCCTATCCGCATCTCCCGGCGACCGGCAATTTTTTCCGCCGACGTTGCCGCCACTATCCACGTTTTTATGGCGATTCCTTTGGGTCGTGAAAACATTGTTTATATACTCTTTTACGCTTTTCCTATTGGCCGGAGTGCGCGTTTTACGACGCGAGCGAATGATACTCGCGACAACTCGGAAACATTTTGGAAAATGAAATGGCACGTTCCGAATGTGGCAAGTCTGATACGCATTTCCAACTCGCCCTTCGAGCTGAATGTGTTACATCGGCTAATGTAAAATGGTTGTATCGCTTCTGTATAGCTTGTGCGTAAAAGTCGCTATGTCTGGTACTTTTATACGTGTGTGTATACACGCGGAAGTATCACATCTCAGGTTATTCCCAACGTTTCATCTAAGTTGTATACGTACGAATATACGTACATTTTGCTCAATACTTTTGCTTCCATTACGAGTGGTAATGTTGTATAGAGGGTATTACAATGAATATACGGATCGACCGCGCGTAATTCTCGTTGGAACGCATCTTTTATTACTCGTGTCATGTACAGATCGGGTAACATCATTAAGGAGCCGTGATTCGATTAAAAATCTCGCGGACACCTTTTCCGCTTCTTCTTCGCGCAAATGAAACGATGCTCGGAACACGTTTGAGTGGCGGGGAAGGCTTCACCTGCTCGTAAACGACGAGACGCCTCGTCGTCAATTACGCTCTTAATTCCTTAGCGTTTGATTTTGCGGTCATGATTAAAGACGGTTTCGAAAGCGATGCGTAATGCAAAGACAAAAGCCGTAATCAGATGCAAGTGCCGGGGCGTTAAAGCGAGCCGCGCGCCGAGTTACGAGGGACGCGGGTGTGCGATAGTCGGCTCTGGTGGGGTGAGGAGGGAGATCATAGAAAGAGCGACGAAGGAGAGACGAGTGCGCAACGTCTACTTTCCGCGCGTCTGCTTTTCACTTTTTGTGCACGTGTCTCGGCGCAATATCGAGACTCGAGTGTCACGTATCCTTCGCACTTGTGTGCGGACATTAACTCGACATTGGTCGTTGCGTATATTGTTTCGCCATCCGATTATCATAAACACGGTTTCATTATTACGACTGAAGGTGCGGTGTCCTTCCCCTCTTCCTGCCCCTCCCCCTCGTCTCTCCAGCCATTGCGTGCGAAGGGAAAGAGCTCGGAAACTCAATTTTCTGTACCGCCACCTTTCCCTTCCGCGGCGATGCTGTGAGGTAGCAAGGGAGCGAGGTGAGGGGACAGAAGGGGAAGACCCTCCTTTCTGTCTTTTCGCACTACGTTATTGCATTACATCTCTCATTTCTCTTCCCATTACGTTTCTTTTTCTCGCTTTTCAACGCGCGCCGCCGTACTCGATTTGCTCCACGTACGCGCCACATTTCCCCCCACCCTTGCCGTTAATTACTCGCATTATCTTTCATATTGCTCTCTGTCCTCGCTCCCTCGCCATCTGATAAGAAGCCGGGTAATATTTCAAATCACTGATACGGCACTGTCATCGGACGACTCTTTTAATACGAAGCGGTCTTTCGTAGGCGCAACAGCCTCGCGATTGAATACGGCGCGGTACAGAAATTAGCATGGGCCGGCGTTATCCGCGTCACAGTCGGGTGACGTGTCTAACTTTTTGCAGGCGGCGATAATAAGAAAAAGCGTTTGGCCAATCGTGAAAGCGGTGATTGATCACGAGCAACGGGGTGATTCGAGTAAGGCCATTAATTACGGCCATGATCCGTGTGCCGCTTGATGGTGCGTGGAATAAAAATGCTGATTTGAAAAAAAGAAATGGAGTCGGCTGCATTCCCGCACCGGCGTACCGCCGGGGATCCAACAGGCACCCCAAACCGGACAAACCCCAGGCCGCGTCGCGTAATTGACTATATAATGGATTCCTGCAAGTGCAATATGTCAAACTGACGTCTCCGGGGGCGTCCTTGTCATTTTCCGAGGGTCGCTCCGCCGTCTCACCCTACTCGCTGGGCCGCGATATTAAATCGCACCCCCTGAACTCGCATTCGGATCTCGCGCTAATTCGCGATTATTTTCTGAATCGGCATCGTTCTCGCCTCTGCCGAGCCGCTCGTCGGCAAGCCTAATCTAATCAAAGCTATTGTGCGGCGCGTTAAATTTATTGGTTAATTCGTCCATTTCCTCCCGTTGCGTTTCCCCCACTGGGCCACTAAACGTCTCTTTCTCTCCTGCAGTTTCTTTCTCTGTCTTCCCCCCGTTGACGCAGTCTCAAAAACAGCAATGACCGAAAAAAATGTTTTTACTTTTACCCTCCACTATTAATAAAGCGGTGCCAATATGACCCCAACAGATTTCACTTTCCTTATTGTACGAAGACGATTAACTGCGTAAAGATAACCTTCCGCATCTTCCGCGCATCTCCCCGGACATGTGTGCCCAGAGGGCCGTAAATTATGACGTTGTCACAAAGGCATTTTGACTGGAGAGGCGAAGGGGAATGCATACTGACCCTCCTCTCACCAGTGGTCGTATTATTTCTCTTTATGGAATTTCTGTATCGAAAGCACTCGGTCGAGACCGGAGAGTAAACGAGAAGTAAAATTTACCACTCGTATCAACATCATTCTTTGAATAGCGACGCGCACGTGTTGCAGTTGATTTTATTCAAATGAAAACTGTCGCTCCGTCACAGATATTCCATTCTCGTCGTTCTACCTTTCTCTCATCTCACGCTTCATCTCCCTTATTTATCTTGACAAACTGCCGATAATCCGTCCGAGGTCGTATTCAACCCCGGCCCAATATCGGACAAGGGTTAACGCGGCGGGCTACATCTCTGCCGTAAAGCGAAGTGAAATAGTTCGTTACAGCTGATTGTTCGGTCGCTGGGTGTCGATGGCACAGAAATAACAAAAGGGAGCAAGTGAGAGAGAGGAAGAGAGAGAGGGAGACCAGAGAAGGCGAGTAGAAGAGGAATCGAAAGGAGGCAGTGGAAGAGAGAGCGGCGGGAGCGGCAAGCAGTTACCGGGAGCAGCTACGGCTGACGTCTTATTTGCGATCCACTTTCATATTCGACGAGGAGGACGAGCCTCGGGTCTATTATGCGCGTTCGGGGCGTTATCAGCGGCACGCGGGATCGAGGTGTTTATGCCCGAACGCTAGATTGCGGCCCACGCTCCAGATAGCGGTAACGCTTTGTCGTGCGGACACCTCGTGGCGAACAATGCTCGTCGGGGGGCTTCGCTCTCGTTGCCGCGCCGATAACCATCTCGCCTCCGCGTCCGCCCGTTGTCTTTCGGCGTCGGCCGGCCAGAGGCTGCGCCCTGGACGTTGGTTATTACGCGGGGCGGGTTGAGGAGCGACGTGGAAAAATGGCTAGGAAGTGTGCCGCGGGCTCCCCTGGGAACGCGCGCGCGCGCTATTTTACGAGGGCGCTTGAGTGATTTACAATCGTTCATTCGCTCCCCCCTACCCTCCCGTCCTCCCTCGCCTTTGCCATCCCTGCCACCCCTATCCCTCCTCCTCACGCCTGCCGCTCCTTCTCGCACTTTTTATGCCTCCACGGCGCTACACTGTACACACATAAGCTCTTTATTTTATGAAAGAACTCTATTTAGAGAAGTCACGTATTACGGTCTAATCCCGCGGGAGTGACGAGAAGGATATTAAAAAAGAGAGAAATGCCCTTTTCGACGGAGCTGCACTTTCCACGAAAAAACGGCAAAAAAGGAAAAATGGGACAAAGCTGCTTTTTGTATGCCGGCGCCGTCGCGTTTGTCGCTCGTCCTGTTGCAGCTCGCTCGAAGGTATCCTCTTCCTCTCCCCCTCCGCCCGCTTTTCCAGACTTCCTCGGCTTTTCGGCAACAAGATTACACTGCGGGACTATGAGAACGGCGGTTTATCTGTCTTTATAGCCTTCCCGAAAACACGTACGAATACTCACAACGTCTTTAGCGTGCTCGTGGACCTTTCCACTCTTTGACACGAACGATGTTGACAAGGCCGGCTTGTCGCACTACAGATGTGTATAATTCCATAAAAGCTAACGAGACCGTAAAGTGCCCGCGTGGTAAACTCGTGGAAGACGAGTCGATCGTTACATTCCGACACTTTATTTCTCTCTCTCTTTCTCTCCCTATTGGTTTTTTTACCGTAGTGTATCTCTTAAACTGTTAACGCACTGATGATGAAGCGTTAATGAAAATAAATTCCCGCGTAGAAATAGAAACAAGGCATGACTGGAGGGCGGGCGGTGATCAGGATGCCCGATACTCGTGATCAGATCATGATTAGATGATATACTTTGAGGCAGGTTTCCGGTTAAAATGTGTCGTTTAATATGACCCTGACGAGAAATGTGACGTTTTGAGCCCTCTTACCCCATTAAGATGCGTATCGGTACTTGTCTAGTTCTGACATGGTACCGAAATGTTCCGTAAAGTACGTTGGTAGGGTAGTAGAGCTAAAAGCGTCAAATTTCTAATCAGAGCCGTATTACAGATCTTTTTTCAATCTGATGGGTTCGGCAAAGTTTGTAATAGGGTTACCTGATCGAGACGCCGGTTATCTGGCATCCTGATCAGTGTCCTTGTAATTCCCGTATTTCAGTTTCTACTTGGCACGTTTTTGAATACACAAAGAACCAGCTAATCGGTAATCGGAGGAAGCTGTGTCAAACTATCGGTGGTACCGTTGTTTCCCCAAAATCCGAGGGACATCTGTCGGTGGTATTCAAGACGGTGCCCAATTAAAAGCACGTGAATTGTCCCCGGCAAGAGCTAGGCATTTCCCGTGGCGTTTTACGCGATAGATCAAAGGCAAGAAGTCGTGGTCGCGTACTCGGGTCCGGCGATCGAACGTGCCTTATAATATTTTTCACGGTTCGGTTGGCACCGCGCTGTCAAAGGGTCTCGAGTGCAGCGTCTGCAACGAGCGGCCGCTTTATCGGCGCGGATTTCGGGTGGGGCGGTGGAAGGGTGAAGGGCCAAATGGTACATCGAGATGTTTCGGCGAACAAAACGATCGGCGGGCTGGAAGCGGCCGAGGGAGCCGGCTGTAATATTGCCACCATAATCGCAATTTCGTTTCCCGGGCAAGGGAGGAAACGGCAGCGGCGGGAGGGTCGGGGCGAGGTTGCGGGGGATTCGATCTTAATATATATTGAGTTGCCGCGCGCACACACGCAACGACAATATCTCGCCATGTGGCGTGTGCCTCCGCCACGTTTTTGTCCGCAATCCGCATCGGAGGATTCTGCAGCATCGGCGAATCGCTGCTCGATCAATTGTCCCTGGCTGAGCCGCTGTTTTCGTCGTTGTTATTGTTGCTGTTGCGTTGTTCCTGTTGATTGTCTGGCTGCTGAAATTCGCGTCACTTGGACGACGATTTTATCGATTCGCCGCAATACTTTAATCATCGGAATGCGTTGTTGCCAGACCAGTGACAAATTGCTTTTCCAACCGCGTTCGATACGCCGATGGAGAGTCGTGTTTTGAGCAAGAATAATACCGCGGCCAGAAGCAACTTCACCACCATGATTTTTAAATGTGATTAAACACCGGATGATATTATTTGACGCGGTAATGAACGTTCGCGGCTCGAATCAAATTTCTTTTTTCGCGCAGTCACATTTCCTAAACATTATGTTTCTCCTCGCGCAAACGACGCCGTTTGTCTCTCACTTTCTCGCACTATCGCATTTCACAATCAGCGCATTCAAACTCTTATATTACGCGGCAGCGAGAAAGAATGCTAATAACGAGGGACGCGAGCGATGAAACATCGCGGCTGTCAAGGACGACGATATTGCTTTTAAATTGAATTGGATTTTTAATTATGCCAATTAAACAACGGTCGTTAACAAAGTCTCGCTCTTCACGTCTACGTCGCTGCATTTTTGTCTCGTGCATCCGAGTAAATTACGCCGTTTGAAAACGCTTAGGTCTCGCGACCGCGACCGCTGCGCTGGCGACAGGCCGCTCTCTCGGCCGGCAATTTTTTTCGCACGGTACGCGGCTCATAAAAGAATTCACCCTCGGCCAATAAAAATTTTCCCCGCGATAAAACTCAAATGTCGTATTCCGTTGGCGAAGAAGGTGCTGAAATAAAGCGCGTGTTATTGCTGCTTTCCGCCTGATGCGCAATCATAATCCGCCTGATACTGGCATTGGGATTGCGTTAACGCGACAATTAATCGCGATACGCCTCTTGATTAAACAAGTCTTGATGAAACGAGGAATTGCGCGTTGCGTAATGTCGTTGAAAGCCTTTACTATTTCGAGATTACTTCGTTTTAGAAAAGCCCGTAACAACCCGTTTCGCTCGAGAATAAATTCCATCTTCCGTGGAACGGACCTTCTTACAAGAAGTTTTATTAAAAGCTTTGATGCAAAGAGTAAAGTAATTGTAAAGTTTTCTCAAATTATTTCGAATTATTTGATTGGTATTATCGTATATATATATGTCTATTTTCTCATTCGCTTTTCTCTCGTGTTTCAGTGGGTCGAGGAATCGTTCACAAACTTCGAAAAGGGCATCAATTGGAGAAGCTACGTGGTGTGCGACGTCGCCTACAAAAACGTCAACAATTGGCTGTGGACGCCGTTTATCGAGAGGGGCCCAGCGAATAGGATATACATCGAGATCAAGTTCACGACTCGCGACTGTTCCCTCTTTCCCGGCACCGCCTACAGCTGCAGAGAGACCTTCAGTCTTCTGTACTACGAATTCGACGCGGCCACCAAAGAGCCACCGCCTTGGGAACCCGACAGCTACAAGCAAATTGGTATTATTATATTGTTATTTCTAAATTGACCCAACTGCCCTAGATTAATCGCACGCTAAAACAACAATAAAACCCCTGCCGCGTATTTTCTTTAATGAACGTTGTCGGCTTTCGTTCAAACAGGACGGATCGCGGCAGGCGAGGGCAGATTCAATACGAACACAGAGGTGATCATAAACACGGAGGTGAAATCCATCCCCGTGACGAAGAAGGGTGTGTATTTTGCATTCAGGGACCAGGGCGCCTGTATATCTATCCTGGCGATTCGCGTCTATTACATCAGCTGTCCCGAAGTTTCGGTGAACTTCGCCCACTTCCCGGCGACGCCCACCGGTCGCGAGGTGACCTTGATCGAACAAGCGTTCGGTACTTGCGTTGCCAATGCGGTCAAGATCGACGAAGACTCCCAGCCGACCTTCCTCTGCAAAGGAGACGGCAAATGGTACCTGCCTTCGGGCGGCTGCCATTGCATGCCCGGCTATCAGGTACGTACGCGCGTATCGACGATTCGCCAAGAACAAAGAAGTCGCGCTCGAGTCGAGCATGTCTCGTTTCAAATAAGAGAGAGAGAGAGAGCATCTATTAAATGTACGATTAGCCGACAATCATTACAGTGTTTTCCCCTCTGTTCAAAGGCCGACAAGGAAAAGCAACAGTGCAACAAATGTCCAATTGGCAAATACAAACACGAGGCTGGTTTACAGGCCTGTCAGCCCTGTCCAGCGCACAGTACAGCACCGGACTATGCTTACATCGAGTGCAGATGCGACACGGGTTATTACAGGGCGTCAAAGGATCCCAGAGAAATGCCTTGCACGCGTACGTATATTGATACACAATATCCGATTAAGAACGTCCATTTTGCAGTAAAATGGTACTTCAAACGGACTCTGCTGCGTCAATTAATCAGGGTCTTTTCATTTGTTCACAGAACCGCCTTCGGCGCCACAAAATTTAACGGTTAACTTTGTAGACCAATCCACTGTGATACTCTCCTGGAACGCGCCCCACGTTTTGGGTGGCAGAAACGACACGACATACCGCGTCGTCTGCGATGCCTGCAGCATTGGCGTCAAGTACATTCCCAACACCGTAAGTTTGTAATGCAACAAAGCCTTGATCTTCCCTTTGACGAACGACTACATATAATGAAAATGGCTTTGTACGTAGGAAATTTTCAACGATACGAAGATCACGATAACCGGACTAAACGCCGTGACCACGTACCGTTTTCAAGTGTTTGCCGAAAACGGCGTGTCGCCGTTGGCTGGCAAATCTGAATACGTCGACATCACGGTCACTACCGAAGCCAGTGTGCCGAGCCTCGTGAGCAACGTGAGGATAACCAGCGTCAAGAGTACGGAACTCAGCATCAGCTGGGATGCTCCAATTGGCGACGTCGGCGGGGACAGTGACCTCGTGGAAAGATACGAAGGTACATAAGAACAAATACTCTTCGATCATGTTTCTTAAATGATAAACAAATTATTATATTATATTGTCTTTTTTATAAACGATTTACTGTTTTCTAGTGAGGTGTTATCCGCGGTTCGACGACGCCACCAATGCGACTGTGATTCAAACGTCCGATCTTTCGGCTACTTTCAAAGGCCTAAAACCTTCGACGGATTATGCTATTCAAGTGCGGGCGAAAACAACGCGCGGATGGGGAGAGTACACACCGGTTGTCTACAAGAGGACTCCCCACGCTATGGGTCTGGGTGCGTCATCAAACTTTTTTCTACTGATTTATACTTTGCATTATATTCTTTTTCCACTTTTCCACGATGCGAAAGAAATGTTAATTGCAACCTTTGAATAAGACTCGCCTCGACCAGTTCCCTTGATTGCTTCAACAGTTGTTGCTTTCCTGACGCTGATTAGGTTTTATTGCGAAAGAAAATTTTTTCGAGCGGGAATGGTTTCCAGTTGTCAGAAGGCGAAACTAAGAGTAGTAAATTTGCTAAAATACTTCCCAGACCTGATTTCCAGTCGAACCCTGCTCAGACTCTCTTTCCAATTATTGCAGACTACGTAGGCGATGACGACAACATGCAAGTCCGAATCATAGCCGGTGCCATAGTTGCCGTTGTGGTTCTCCTCGTGATCATTATCATTATGATCGTTCTCTTCTTGAGAAGGTAAAGGACACTCCATACCGATGCTGAATATACTTTTACCATTTTAATCATCCGCCACTCGAGCCGTGTACTAATTATCGAATAGAGAATGATAAAGATTTAACTATAACAGTTTAAAAGTTGAATGATATTTGATACGACAAAACGTTTCATTAACAAATTATTTACCTTCCTTGCAAGTGATTATGTTTCGTATTTACAACGAAGACTTGGGTAATTTTCCACACGAAACACGGCTAACTTCACGTTTTTTAACTTTACGTTGTTATACTATTTTACGTACTATATTATTCTTGACATGAGCATTTGCAACCTTCTGATAAATAATTTTCGTATCAATTTTCAGTTCATTATTACTGCTAAATGTAAATTTTACACATGTATACATGAATCAATAATTACCGCGCATTATGCATCATCTGAAAAATTGTATTTTAATTCTGAAATAGAACACGCAAAGGTGAGTCCTGTACAGGGGTAATTTACAACGAGCAGACATTCATAACGTAAAATACAAACAAGTAATAATCCTTTAGATCGTAATAAACAAATCTGAGCGACGATTGTTGTACATTACCACATATACTCATTTTTGCCGTACATGGCACTTGTAGAATATTCTCTACATGCTTCATTTGCATCGAACAAATTGAGTGAGCAAATGATAAAATATGCATAAAGCGTGAAAAATAAATAAAATTTAATTGAGTAAAAAGTAAACAAGC
>JABFPT010002379.1:0-14573 GCA_022817245.1 Nixonia krombeini
GGTAATCGAAGTGAGGCGATTAAAATCTCGAACGACCATGTCGCTGGATACATAAAAGCTGGACAGCCGGCTATAAAAATTTGACTATTTAAGCGATGCACTCTTCCCAATCCAATTCCTAAATACTATCACCGAGATGAATATAAGAAGAGAGTGCGAGAAAAGTTCGCAGTCGGCGGCTAAATAACTTTACATCATAATTATATCAGTAGCGAGCGCGATGAGTCTGCCGCAGTTTGGAAATTGAATTTCTCATAACTGAGAGCAGCGGAGTCTGCACATCGACTGTCTGAAAGTGTCAATAAATGAAAAATTCGACTTCTTTTTGTCGACGGATAACACTCGGAAGAAAGAGAGGCGCTCAGGCGTTGAGAAGTCGCTCAAAGAAAACGCGGTATCTTATCGCGCCGAGTACGACTCTTTGACTAGTCGCTCTCGCCGCGCAAACTTCTCCAATTAAGACGACCGTCGCGAGAGGTGCAAAGCGTTTATGTACAGCATGTACATAACTTTCACTTCGGAATCCAATTACCAAGGGATTCGCCGACCAAGTAATCCGGCGGACTCCAATTTCCGCGGGGGAGTGGAAGAAAAGTGCGCGCCATTGGAGAGGTTCAAGGCAAAAAGGTCATCGCGCCGCTGGACGGATGTGGAGAACGCGAGGGAACAGGAGGCCACCGTCCCGTCTATGTCGGAACGGGATAAACAGCGAAATGAAATGTAAACCTTTACTCGCTATGCCCTGCATTACGACGCGTTTTTTCACTTATTACTTAAAATACTTTATTTATTATTTATAAGATGACCTTTCCTGGTTCCCCATTGTTTACCACTTTTTCGAATTTTGATACTTACCTTTTGATGTAATTGCGAATATAACGGATTTTAAATGATTAATTGAGACTGTATACTGGATAGGTGTAACGTAATGTTGCTTGGACACTTGTTAAGGTCAATGATGAATTACTAATGAATCTAATTCATTATTGTTTCATATATTTGTTGTATTGATGACATGTTTGATTATATATACTTTGAGAAAATTAATATAACAGTACCACTTCTGTAATACGAAAGTCAACTCCCTGAGTGTGAAATGGACTTTTCAACTTTTATAAGAAAAAACGCTATACTTCATAAACAAACAAAGCTAGTTAGTTACTTTAGGGTATTATTCTAAGTTAAATATAAAATATGTGTAAAATTTAAAATGTATATCCAAAGCATAGAAGTAATTCAACAAATCCTATAGATATTTTAATTATGGGATCGAGACATAATTTGCAAACCCAGTTAAATTTTGCAGCGTTTAACAAATACAATTTGTTACTTGTTTTAAGACTTTTTTTCATATGTCGTCTCGATTGTCAATCTCATTGCCCTCAACGGTTAGTCATTTCTGAAGACGATATTATCATGCTCGGGTTGGAGCACATCTCGTTCTCCTTCACAGAGTGGACATCTTGTCTTGCTCCGTTAACTGCGACAGTCTAAATGTTCGCTTCAGTAACTCGCATCGATTGCCTTTTGGTTATCGCCGATCGCTGCGAAGGTACTTTCAATTTTTCTCAATAATGCAGGTAATTTTTAACTCGATAAATCATTATGGGAAAAAAATTAAAAACTAAATTTATTTAAATTGTTATTGAAGTTTCATATTTTCATGAAAATTTTTTATTTCTTCCCGTAATGCATTATTGTATAATATTGTGAATGGTAATGCAAAAGTAGAATTGTGATGAAAACAAAATTCATTATTATTAATGTACTAATAATAATGTAGTAATGGCATTACTTTACTTTATAACTACAAAGCGAGAATTTAAATACAATTAAATTCAGTTTTCTTGACAATTATGCAATGTAATGCATTCTTTATTTTTATATGTATATCAAGTTACTTGATAAAAAATATAAATTTTGTATAAACTTAATTTTCTCAACACAATCTCTTTCACTGAAAGTTTCTTAGAAATTATTTTTAATGAAATATTTATAAATTTTGTTCACTGAATTTCTTCGGTAAAGTCGATAGTGCTTTCATTAAAATTCTGTTTTACAAATTCCCTTTTATCTATCTTCACCCCATTAAGATTTTATCTCCGAAGTAACAATACACCATCTTCTTCTTTGACATTCATTAGCATTGATTAGTTCTGTTTGGTCATATTTAAAATTCACCCGTTTCGGTAAGCGTGTATTGGTATCTTTCGCAACATGCGACACGTTGTCACGATTTAGACCGTGTGTGTATCAGCTGCTAATAAAAATACGAAAAAGCAAACCAACGATTTCTATACGTAACCTCATAGTGATGAAATTCCCTTATTGCGTAACGTATTAAACGGCGCTGAAAGTGCATTTAATGATATACACAAAATCACGAAGCATCCGTATTACTACCACTTCCCCGTTAAGAGAATTTGAATTTACTGAAAACTAACAAACTGAATTTGATAGACTCATGATGGGTTAAATTACAATTATTGTATATTGAGTATGTTTAAAACCCTTCGAAGAATAAACATGCGCTTATGAATAATAATTAATATACTACTTAATAATCATAGTCCTAAATATTTCAAATAATTTCAGATATTCTATAACCAACATTAATAACCCGCAATTTCCATATTTCAACAACGTTATAATAATTTCATTACATTTCTATATTATCTGTTGCTTGTGAAAATGTTCAAGTTTCATTTTATATTTCTATTATTTATTTTATTTTTGAATGTCCTGCGATCATTGTGTTCAATTTTGTGTACAAATGTTGGGGTGATATAAACAGCGTTATTTTGCGCCGGTATGGTTGTATGACAATCATAAATCATAGGTAGACAATCAGGCGATTCTGTTGAATTTTATTTTTTATTATTCGTTTTTCCTTACTCACCATAATAAAAAACTTTTTCCTTCTGTCTAGTTACATGCTTAATTTAATGTACTTCTGCTTTTCATACGAAGCACGCGCAATCCTTTAATTAATAGCACAACCACCAATGTTTTCATTTATAAACATGCGATATCTCGAAACATTGTAATTACGTTATGAAGCATTATGAATAATATAACTGATTAGAATGTATAATTAACCCACGCGTAATCGATACATGCGAAACCGTTTTGTTGCAAAATTACTTTATTAAGTTATTACACAAGATGTAATTAAACAAGAAGAATTTCATGTTATGTGTATACATATACGTTGTTTTACATGAGAGTAATAAATCATTGATTCATGTAAAAGTTTGTAAATATTTTGTGGATGAATCAGTACAAATATAGGGTAATGGACGGGATGAAAAATCAATGAAATTAATTACAATATTGAATATACGTGAAAATTCCAGATCCATAGAAAAGTACAATGGCTTTTGAATACATTCAAGTATTTTTCAAAATGATTTCTATGAATGTGGTCACTGAAGTATCTCATACGTGAGTCCGTGTATTTCTTATAGTTTCGCAAGGAAGAAATCAGGAAGCAAACACTTGTTATAAAAGAAGGCATAGTGAGAATAAATTCGTGTGCCATTGAAATCGATGCACCACTTGACTTATTTTTAACACCTTGACGTCCGCATGTGTAAGTAAGATTTTTTCATCTGACAGAAATACAGGTTTTTTATACTTCACTGTCGCAAATTACATTGTTTGTTTTAATGTTTTACCAGGGCAGTTTACGTTTCTGAGAGTAGTTGTTAACTGTTTACATTTTTATTCTATCCACTGAAAATTCCGTGTAGTACTTTCTCATAAATTTAATCAAGAGTATAACTAACGGAAATCAATTTATATCTACACAAATAAATTCCGCCAACGAACAACAATGAAATATGAAAAATGCAACCCACAAGGTTGCATCTCCGTGAGGGATCAGACTTGACTCTGACATCAACGGTTTGTCTCGTACCGAGAATTACTTTCACGTCGACTGTTTTAAAGGACACGCCTGGAATATAAGGCTTCCTAACAGGTATTAACGAGAGATGCATAATGCCAGTATCCGCACAACTAATACCGCGTAATACTAGTTCACCATCTTGTGCGGAGGCGTAAGGTCACGCGTTGGAAATATTGCGAAAGTTGCACAAAGGCACACATGCGATAATAAACGCTGTTACGTGAGCGCAATTTGCATTTGTAGTTTCAACCATTATCGCTTTGTCGCCGCACAGTACTTTCGTGGTCGCATTTTCAAACACCTTCAGATTTCGTCTTTGTCTTAATCTTTATCGGATAACCTTTTCGGTAATCGTTGTTCCAAGTCGAGGACTGGCTGAGAAGTATTAATTCTCGCTTTGGAGAGTTGAAAAATTTGTGGAAACACAGTAGCACAGTGGAAGGCAGATTTCAGTTTTCGTCGCGACATATGTACATTGAAACCTCTCAACATGAAACTGGTTTGGACCGCATCGCATAGCATCCAGTCTCTTCCTTCTGAAGATAACTGATTTTGACGGATTTCTCTTACTAAAACAACCGACCTTCTTCTGCAAAATAAGTCTATTTTTCTCAACGTCAGTGACACTGTCTTATCGGCAACATGATATTAAAGTTTTATAGTTTTAGAAGAAAGGATCGAGCGAAAACGAGCGAGGAAGTGAGATGGAGATAGTGAGAAAGGAAGAAAAAAAGGGGAGAGAGAGAAAGAGGGGAGACGCAATAGAAGTACTCTTTTTTTCGACGAAATCTTTATGGTCGAGGAGAAAAAGTGACTTAGGACGTCGAGGATGAAAGACCCTCTTGTTCGTTCCAACGTCTTTGCCCCAAACAAAGATATGCATACAGCCTCTCGCTAAATATCTGCGCGATTCCATATGCAAATGCTTTGAGACCTTTGAAATACGAGTGGGTTGTAGTACAAAGCTGATTCTGTTTCGTGCTACGAGACCAGAGCCGGAAATTTGAATGCATTTCTTTTTATTACTCGAAAATATTATTTTTCACAAGCAGCCTCTTCGCGGTGAGTTACAAAGATGAATATTAAATGAGATCGCTGTGCCTCGATTCACAATTTTCTCAAAAAATTATGAAATTCATTGATCGTTTAACCATTCTCATGGATTAAAAAATGAATAACGTGAACATGTGAAACGGGCTTTTATCTAATTTTGTTTTTGCATCTAGCAATTCCCTGCCTCCCCAAAAAAGAAAGAAAGAAAGTTTCCTATGCAAAATTATTCGAATTGTTTTAATTAGACTGCACGTTGAAAAAATATTTTTTGTGAAATTTATTGAAAACGAATGTAAACGATAACAATAGGAAAACGAGCCACATCTGCACCGGAAAAATGATTCTAATAATTGCTTGAATAAAGCGAAAACTAATCGTTTAATAAATTAATATAAATACCCGCGGATTTCCTGTTTCATGTAACTGTCCAATATTTCATACAAAAAAGACTCGCATTCGCGACGCACGTGTTTTAATAATTTGATGTAGCACAATCGTGTATCACCAAACGCAAGGCGACCTCATAGACCGTACTACATGTGGCGCGCATATTTAAATTGTGCTCGAAAGCACAGGACATTCAATGTTAATATGGAATTTACAGTTTTCATAACAAAATAAGTGAATTTACTCTTACTACGTGTACTCAGCGTTTGCAAGAACTTCTTTTATGTTACACACAAGTTTTGGTAAAAACTAGTAATTTGCTTCGCGTTATTTTCCTCTACGAAGTAAAAAGATTCGACGCGGGGGAAAATTGAAAACTCCGGATAAAAGTTAGAAAACGTTTGATGTAGTTTTGCGTCGGTTGCAAAGTAATCCCAATACGTCAGGATTTACAAATTCATCATTGGAAGTGGACATGTTTATCTTGGCGCAGTTAGAGTAGAAATCCAAAAGAGGATTGATGAATTAATTGCCTGCGCACGTTAATTAATCATGCGGAGGAAAGTTTCGTTCGGTGCTTCGTCATCGGCAATCTCACCGCGACAGTCGCGCAGTGTTTTTCAATATGTCCAACTTCACGCAAAACTACGTACGTGTCATGTGTGCTAACCAGCCTAGCATTAACAATGATACACAACCGAGCCAAGGGAAAACGAGATGACTTTCAATGCACTCGAAATATAACGTCGAGTGGCGAGTGTAGAGGAAAATAGATATGTTACGTGATGCCACATATGTAATCAAACAGCGTCACAAACGATTTTAGTAACTTTTGTTAAGTTACATATGTGCTTTTCAACTGGTAATATTGTTTTCTTTGACTTTGTGATTTCATTCCAATTACGCTGCGTTTGTTATGTTTTAACAAACAATGCAGTAACTCATGTTCATTGTGAACATTCTGATCATTTTAATACAAAATATGAAATGAAATACGAACAAACTATGATACTTTGTCTATTACGAAGTGTTTATAACAAGAATTTATTAAGTTATAAAACATTTTTATTTCTCTTTTAACTGTTGGCTTTAACTTCTTCTGGCATAATTTTAATTAAAACTTACAAATTTAATTAAAAGCAGTCCATTTTAATACCAAAATACCTGCAGTATGCTAATCATAAATTGAGTCATGTGATAAGTAAATGACACATAAAAAAATTGTTTAATTTCATCCCCCTTTCGGGAAAGGTCGATCAATGATTAGTACATGTATAAATACTTGTTTTAGATTGAATGCTTAATTGATAACGAACGACCCCCTCAATTGAAAAGAACGACCCTGTCAGATATTAATAGGTTAATAAATTTCGTATTTATGTTATCATCAAATACAAGTTTACGAGAAATTTTAGTTAATCAAACGTAAATTCTGTAATATTCACAGATAAATTCTCTAATATTACTTCAATTACGAATTCGATAATCAGACTGCAACTATAATTTTAATTCATTGCTGTGAAATACATGCTAAAATTTGAAACTCATAAGACTGACTTCTATACAGATTTTCACTTCTACGGTCGACTTTCATACTTTTTTCATATATTACAATTATATCACGAAAAAGGTGTAATAATTGATTTAAAAATAATTTATTTAATTTTTTTTTGAGGAAAGTATTCATTAGTTAATCATCTCGATTGCAAAGATAAATAATTACCTATCAAATCTTCCTTTTTCTAAAATTTCACAGAGGAACGGTAATCCTACTTTCGTGATTCAAGTGATTTTCACTCTGCTCGATAATACGAAACGCAATTTATTAATAGAATTACCAACGAATGATAAAAATAAATACAGTTCAATTCATGAATTTATTGGAAGTGGCGTTATAATTCGCGTGCAGGGTATTAAATACAAGAATAATGTTGGCTCACAGAAAAGAAAATTAAACAGCCAGCTCCGCAAATATATTGTTTTCATTAGGGAACATATGCACAAATATATTGTAGAAATGCAGTGCGCGGATGTAAATTTTGCTGAAATTCATTTGATTTTAATAAAGTTTGCGGATGATATTGATTATGTTCTTCTCGGTCGTTACATTGCTCCAAAATTTCAATAGAAACAAAAATCAACAACTGTGATAAATAAAAAATTATGTTAAAATAAAACCTTAAACAAGAATCAGTTAATTTGATTAAAAGACGTGAGGTTTGATAATAAGGTATGAATAATAACATAAAGGAGATTATCGAAGGTTCGTTATCCCGATGACATCTACGGTGAAATTTCACCAGAAGATAAGAGCAAAAAGAGAGTCGTGAAATAAAGGTGAGTTTAGCGTTGTAGTTGCCCGGTACAAATTATGCTGAGGAACCAAAGAATATACCTCTGTAGCAAAAATCCATACTCTTTCTTCGTTTAACTTCGCGAGATCCCTCTTCGGGTCACATTAGATAAAGTTCCAGCGTCGCGTAACAGGACACTTTATCCAGCTCGACTTCCGGTACTTGTGCTTGTTTCTTCCGGCGTCGCTGTCGCTTCGATGCTTTAACATTCTGACTCCACTACAACTGGGATGCACAATATTTGGAGATGGACGTTATTTACGAATATAAATCATCTATTGATAATTAACCTTATTAATTAATGTATTTGTTTATTATTGTTAATAATATTATTGTGTTTATTATTATATCGCATCAGTTCTTTCCACGTAAAATATCATTAAAGATATATTAAGATCATTCATGTCTCTTTATTAAAAATTATTGCTTTTGGATAAACATAAATTGTAAACTGAGCTCAAAGTTCTTCTAGGCGCCATCTTTAATTAATTCCTCGCTGGAGCTTATAATCTATCCCCATCTCTCTACATATATAAGAACGGAGATTGTTAAAAATTCATTTGACAAGTTATTTATGAGTTATTATAATAAACGTAAGATATACGAAAAATTATATATAATTGTACATATTTTGCACAAATAATTTGTGGACAATTAATGATTTTCTATTGTACCGTATTATTCAATAGATTTCTAAAACCGCGTTCTATTGTTATTGCAGAAAATATTGCACATCCTTGCAATGTTATTCATAAGTGATCATCAATGGTACAACGTAAATTATATAGCAATCCATCGAAGGAATTATGTTACGGCGGAAACGCAAACGAGGGAATGCTTATTCTAAATAAATGAATATTAACAGTTTCCTGACTGCTGACGTGAATTCATATCATTTCAAACTCTATCTCCGGTGGCCGTTGACGTGAATTCACGTCCTACTACTTAGATAGTATCCAATCGAAGTAGACGCATAGACTGATTTTGTAATATTTAGTACATTTTTAAACTAAGTATATTTTTTGCTGTTTTCTTCCAGCCATTCCCCAAAATATAATCATCATTTTATATATATTTTATACGAACATTTACTGCAATTATGAGGTCTGTTAAACTAGTGTGTAGCGGAACAGCGTTGTGGTTGGCTCTCGAAATGATTCATCCAGTGAGAGCATAGACCTATGTATCCGGCATATAAATATTTAATCCTCTGCATTTAGAAGGCAACCGATGGCGGTGAAAGGACAACGGAAGAGCGCGAGGTCTCCCGTGAGCGTGTCTGCGTCGCAGTTAAACGCAAGCATTATGCAAGGCCAGCAAAAGAGCGAGAAGTACAGTAATACACGTAGGAGAGGAGAGGGACACTGCGAGCGAGGATGGAGGAGCATTCTTCGAGGCAGGATTACGGCGATTGTCATGTAAGGGTTTGCGTTTCCTGCTGATGAATTTCGAGATTTGATTTATGACGGGCGTGCTTCCGCGGCGAAGGAAACTTGCAAGTTAACTTCTGCTTTAATGAAGATGCATCGTCGCGAACGGGGCGAAATTATCTGCGAAATCATTCGAGAAACCGGAAGTTTCCGGTTTCGCGACTTGTTCCTCCGCGTCTGGCAGTGCAGGCAGAAAGCAAATGTGCGTCCATAGTCGCAGCAGCCTGGCTCTTGAAAACTTCTCTGTCAATTATTCCATCTCGAACCCCCGCCACGCAAATTTCGTAATGAGATCCAAAACGTCGTAATTTGTCTTCATCCGTGCATGCGAATACACTCAGTCATATTTATCACAGACGTCACAGCTTTTTAATTCATCTTCGTTTCTTCCCTGGGTAATGTTGATTATTTAATAACATAACCAAGACTGCACTACATCGCTTTTGAGAACGCCTTCGAACTACAGTTCCAGTTAAAGACATGGTAGAAACGTAATCACTGGTCCTTGAGCGTATCTTCGTTTCACGTTTCCAGAGTGTAATTGACTTGGAGTCTTCGAAGGAGGTCGCCGTACGATCTGCACGACGTGGCTACAGTGCAGACGGGTGTAGAGCGTCTTCAAGATCCAGACGATTGTTAAGCTTTGAGATCAAACGGCGGGATATTTTCAGCGCTGGAACTGTTGGGACAGAACGGCTATCAGTGACTTTCGCGTGAGAGGTTGAACATTTTTTCTAATTGTTGCAGATAAAGGCAATTCGTCATGGAGAATTACTCTCAGCAAGAATTTTGATCAAATACTTTTTATGCGGCCAGACTGACGCCATATTAATTCAAAATACAATGAAAAGGTGACTGTTTATAAATGACGAACACATCATTCCACTAGAATGTATTCCGTAACACTTTCCTCCATATAACACGTCACACCTGCGCAATGATGCGTCAAGACTTTCTAAGACGAGTCCCTGAAAAAGTTGCGTCACTCGTTGGAATCAATGATGAAAACTGACTGCTCGAGCCAATTGTCGAAAGGTGAGTTTGGAAATTTCAAATTCAACCTACTTTCCGAAATCGGCTTATCCTCGCCTGAGGAGCGTATTTTTCAACCGAGGGATTTCCTGACCGTCATCAAATTACAGCTACGTACCCTTCCATTTAAACTTTCAACTCAATAACGCGCCATCGTGGCAGATGGGCAAGCGGAGATCACCTTTCGTAGGTATATCGCCTCATCGCCCCTACGCACGAATGCTAAAGAACTTGAAAAACCGTTTGGCTGATTCCGGCGCGAAAGAGGTCGGGAAGCCGTCGCAGTAAACAGAAGGACGGCGATGAGTCGAATGGGAAAACAGGGAATGATACCCGCAGGAAAAGACGCCTGACAATGTCGATGCTCGCGTTACTGTAACGATTATCGTCACCTCGTGCGCGGCCCCATCGCGACAACTATTTATCGTCCTCCGCCTCCTGCCCACAGTCAAAATATTGCAACGGCCGTAAATTCACTCGAGCGCTACCACGCAGAAACGTTCCTACGTGTCACTTCGACAGTTATTTCCAGTATAAGTTACTGACTTGTCGAGTGTCACAGCCTTGATCGATCCTTTTTGGGAATGGTAATTAAAAATTTCGGTTTGCTTTATGATTGTATAGAGTATCTGTTTAGAGAAGATACCATCGTTAATTTATTGCAACATTTAATAACCAAAAGTTACTCGAAGTATTAATTACATATTGAATTTTTAAGAATTATTCAAAAACTAATTGAATATTTAATTTATAAGTGATTACTACCAGAGATTTGAAATAAACACGGATTAGAATATGTAAGCAATGTGGGAAAACTATTTATGGAAGCAAAAAAATAACTATCATTAAATTTCATGCATGTTTTTAAACGATACAGTCGAATTAAATAAAATTAATATATTACTTCATTCGAAGATATTTCCATCACTTACTGCACAGAACGGCCAGATATAAACCGAGTCTCTGAAATACCGCTATCCATTACCCTTAATTCTATAACGTTAAATTTCCTAGATGAATACAGAAATATCCGCGCGTAATTGTCTTTAAAATAAAGTTTGTAATTCGGCTGACAAGTTTATTGACATCCTTATTTAAAGGCAACAAGCATGGGCGAGCGCATTGGGAAATACGGCGTATAAATATTTCTTCCCTTTCGCTGTACAGATTACGGCCTGGTTGATCGAATATTGTACGAAAAGAGCTCGGAGCGCTGTAAAAGGCTCCGCTATCATCAAGCTGGGCTGAGCGGCGGCTGCCGAGTCACGCGAGTCATCAAAGATTCAAAGCCCCGAGGGCCAGCAGATGGTCCCAGCATCGTGCCACGACGCGGCAACAGCGCCGCTCGCCGTGCCATGAGATGCTCCTGGATGTGCGCGCATACGTAAGCAGGATAATCCACAGCGGTGCCGAAGGAGCGCCAGCTAAGTGGTTCCGTTGCGCGTGGCAACACTGTCGGCATCCCCGGGGCCCGGGCTGCGTGTCAAGAACCGGCTGGCCCCTGACGCCGCCATTGTCTGGGTACTCGAGAGGGAGCGAGCGAAAGAGAGAAGGAGAAGCAGAAAGAAAAGGAAAGGAGAAACAGAAGAAGGATAAAAAGAGAGAGAGAGGGACACGGGAATAGAGACGAACAGAAAAAATGGTTACCACCTTCGCCTTTGCCTCTTACACGGCTTCTTCATCATCGCCTTCACCTCGATCTTCTCTCCTTGCTTTTTCATTTAGCTTCGTCGTGTTTACCGCGTTCTGACCTCTTTTATCCCGCAAAGGCTAATGATCTTTGGAGCTCATTAAATCTAGAAAAATACCTGCTTCGGGCAAAAATCACAATCGATGCACATCAAAACGATGGGCGACACTTTTGTGTTTTTTTTTCTTTAGTCTGTTTGTATCCTCACGGATTGTGTTTCATAGCGAATTGATTGGCCATAAATGTCGAGGTTTACAGAAGAAGACAAACACTACAGTTTTCAGTATTCTTGTCTCCACGAGGAATATTAGTAACGTAGAAAAGACATGGAAACAAAAGCTGTTGATAACAGTCCCAGATATATAAGATAATGAATTTTAATAATGCATGTAATTACATATTACAAAAAGCAATAATACATACTTTAAATATTTTTCTGAGACACAGATTACGTGTCTTGTATAAAACAGGGAATCGTTCGCTAAAAGAAGAAAAGCAAAACTATATTATTTAACGCGCATAATATAATCATAAAACAATATCGACACATACCTATACTTTTTCGTACTATATTTTAAATAAATCATCTAAGGAACGATCTCGTTCATAATCAAATTATGATAGTAAATTCACAATTATAATTTCATTAACAGTTATTCATAGAAATGTAGTAATATGATTATATGTCACAGTGGTATATTATGAATCCGCTGGAAATTTCTTCAATCAAATATTTCAGTCATTTCCTTATCATAATTACTCCAGTATTTACGTGCGCAGTGCACTAATGCAATTATAATATACTGATATATAATGAACTTGCACAACTTTTTGACTTATGACACGTTACATAATCACATACAAAAAATGAACTTTAAAAATTCAACTTCACTAATTCTCATTATGTTGACATTGAATGTACCAAAATATATTGAAGAAGTTGAATATTGTAAAATCGGTAGAATTGTGAATTATCAGTTGAAATTTTGTCAACAAAAATAGATGTTACGTGACATAACTTCATTGACCTTTAAAAAATTGCATATAAATGAAATTCAATAAGGAAATTGGACATGTACTGCTTTGATGGTGAACTAACGAGCGCGTAATCAACGATGAAAAAGCAAAGTCAACGAATTTCAAAATTCGTTCGAGGTTCAATCGTACGAGGGAGAATCGATCACTACTACTGTGTAGCGGAGTCATTACGAGTTGCATGAGTTTCGATTTGTAATTAATCCCCTTGATTTGCGTAATTTTCGAAATTCATATGTTTTGAGTGTAAATTCGAAGTACGGATGTCTGATCGAAGACTGACATGCATTATCTAATAAAAGATTAACGTGCATTACATCAGGATTTAATTTAATAAACAAGACGACGCCATACTATTAACATGAAATTGAAACATCACTCAACTTTAACATCATAATTAATTGATTGAA
The DNA here is from genome assembly GCA_022817245.1 of Nixonia krombeini. Classification (NCBI taxonomy): domain Eukaryota; kingdom Metazoa; phylum Arthropoda; class Insecta; order Hymenoptera; family Scelionidae; genus Nixonia; species Nixonia krombeini. The sequence goes on from JABFPT010002379.1 coordinate 13,302, forward strand.
AAATCGTACATTATTGATTCTTCTAATATTCAGTAATGAATAGAATAAAATGGTACAAGCGAGTTTTATAAAATCGTCGCTAAAATAACTCTTTGAAAGTTTGAAAATAAAGTTTGAAAATTTTGATAATCATAAAGTTTTCTAGATTTTTCAAGTGTAAGAAGTACGCCTTCACTTTTCTCTGTTTTTACGAAACTCCTGTGCTTAAAAGTGAGGTGGAGGATTTTACCTTCCAAATCCGAGTAATTAAATAAATCCCTTCTAAGTCAAAAACAAGAAAGCTGTTGGCACGAAGAAAAATCCCGTGACTGGAAGTGTACGAAATTTATCATGTTTCTAGGCCGGGAAGAGTTGGCATTTTGAAGTGCGCCGAGTTGACGGATTTTCTTCCCCGCGAGAGATCTGCGGATGAGAAAGGAAACGGCAGACAGTTCCGTTTGCCAAGGAGACTCTCCTCCTTTCTTTTTTTGCGGGAAATCACACGGGGGTTGAAAGTCGGCTCAGTCAAGGATTTTCTTCGGAGCCTATGGGACGGGGGAGCAAGTAGTTGGTGAGTGCATCGCCAAGACGAAGAAATTAACGTCGCCAAAGGACTGCGCGCGAAGGAGAGCAAGAACAAGATGAAGTAAAGGGGATGGAATAACATGCGCGGCACACTCACGCCGAAAGACAAAGCCCTTTTTACGCGCATGCCGACCGGCGTCCAGGGCGGAAGAAATGTCTGGTTTATCTAGCGGAAGTGAAGAATGGCGGTGAATGGTGTGCCTCGCTTGGTTTTGCCACTGCATCTTCACTACTCACTTTTCTGATCCGCGCAATCGCCCGCAAGAAGAATACTGCATGAGAAATGATTACCTTTTTCCTATGTTTCTTCAGAAATCTTTTGTGTTGCCACTATTTAATCCAGTATTCAGTAAATGGCAATGAATGTGGCCATCCCCATTTTGTTACCTTTTTTTCTTAACAGTACTTTAGAAAAGAGCATTAATAAGTAAACAGGTATATGGTTTCATAAAAATTATATAACGAGCGACCAGCTCTGCCACTTTCCTAAATGTTCCATTGCTTAATACTGTTACTAAGTACATCTCAAACTTGTGATACTAAAATGTGATACTTAAATATTAAGCAATCAAGAAATCGGTAACGTGGATAATTAAAGAGAAGCAGGGCTTCAACCCTAACATTACTGCATATTTCATCAAAATAACTTTAAAGGATGCAGAGTCATTCCCCGATAACTAATTGTCATCTCTATTAAGCCTTTCCTGC
>JABFPT010002380.1:0-19029 GCA_022817245.1 Nixonia krombeini
AGCTTAAGAGAAATAATAGATCGCAACAGTGAAGTGTTTGATAATAATAAGAAAGAAAGAGTAGAGAGAGAGAGAGAGAGAGAGAGAGAGAGAGAGAGAGAGAGAGAGAGACAACGAGCGAGCGAGAGCGAGAATGAGCAAAAAATTGTGCGATGTTCATTGATTGCGTATTATTTAACGAAGTAATATAAAGACTAGATGATGGCAGTAACGTTATTTCTTGCGCGCGATCTGTTTTAATCGGCCTGGTTTGGTACAAAATGTGTATGCTGAGTTGTAAAAAGTCATAAAAACGTGAAGGGAAAACGTGGAAACTAGTTCTGGTCACGAGAAATTGCCATTTTTTAGGTATTTCAAATCATTTTTAAAAATATTGTAATTAACGATTATTAGTAATTATTATTCGAAGAGGAATATTGTTAATATAATGATACTTAATTATAATTTGTAAAGAAAAGGTGAGACTCGTTAACGAGCACTACAAAGTAAGACAATGTTAGATATTTTATTAATATTTATTAATCGCATAGGACGATTTTTTAATCGGCAGAAAAATAATATTGAATTTATATCGTAAAATGCGGATTATTGCTGTTAAGAAGATTTGAGCGTCGCTCTTTTTATTCTTCGTACGACGTGTGTTTTTTATTTAATTAATCATCGCGGTCAGCTCGTTACATTCGATTGAAGAATTTTGTGAGATTTTGTGAACGCAGCGTGTCATTTTTGTGCGAATTATACATCGTAAGAATTCTATGTAGTCTCGGTTGTTTCGGGCGTTCTCTTCAATTTATTAATTCGTATTCATGAATACGAGCGAATGTTTCCCGCTTATTTCCGAGACGTCTTATTATAGTATCACTGTTTTAAACACACCGTACAATTATTTATTATTTTATCTTCTTAAATGTCTCTTTTATTCGTTTTTATACAATACATATCCACAAAACAGAACATGTAATTTTACTCACTTTCGAGTGCCAAAATTCTTAATGGATATTTTTTTACATCGGCACGTCCAACGAAATTCTGTATGCATGTATCGACGATGATAAATGTTTCGAGTCTGCAGGAAACATTGATTCGGGAAAATCTCGTTGCTTCGAGCACGCCATGATAGATTGTTCCTCAAGATGCTTCCGAAATCTTGACGTTTTATACCACCAGACGTTATGGGTCGTTGCACAGCCAATAAGACTTGTCGTTAATAAGCACCGGAACAGTTGTATTGCAATAAAAAAGAAAAACGCGTACATAATTACCAAGCGAATGAAATAGGACAAAGAAAAGAAAATGAGCGAGTAGATATCAAGATTGAAGATAAAACAATGAATTTCATCCTTCTTCGTCCTTCTCGTCGAAATTTATACGCCGCCTTCTGTATATCTTGACAATCTCTCGCTCACTGGCACACTTGCGCGATGTATGAGAATTCCCTGGCATTACACACGTTCGCCCATGTAATTATTACTACTAATTGTATCTACGCATAAACACTCGCTCGTGTACCTTAGCACCGTTTGCACGACTTGTTCTCCACACCGAGCATCACTTTTCCATTGGTTTACCATTGGATGAGGAAACAAAGAATCGAATTGAGGATGCACGAACAAACAAACAAAAAAATTAATTGAGGCGGGGTGGGATGCGTAGGAAAGGGGAAGGGAGGGAAGAGTCTAACGGACCTTTTTTGAATTGAAAAGAAAATTGACGAGAGCGTATGGAATTTAAACTCGCAAGAAATTGTAATGTGAAAGATGGTGAATTCCTCTTCTTCTACTTAAACATTTTCTTATATACGTGTGTAAAAAGATCGTGTAGAAAAAAAAACGGAGGGAGAAAACATTTCGAAATATAAAACGCTTCTTGAGACACATATTAACGTATACTATATTCTAATGCTGAACAAAGTGTAGGATATGGAAAATATATTGTCTTCGTTTCGGCGCGAGGATCACTTACTAATAATGTGAAACGTATTCGACAATGTGCGAGGTGATGCACGATGCGAGATGAGAAAGAAGTGAGGCGGCAGGGGGTGGGGGGGGGGCGATGCGCAGGAAGCGGGAGCGCACGGGAAAAAGATAAGAAAACATTGAAAAAATTGTCTGTGATTATCAGTCATAATAATCTTTAGGTAAACATATTTTTTAGAGAATATTTTTTAGAAAATTGCAAAATTTATAATATACCCATTATATTGATATGATATTGGAATCAGACGTGCTAACGCGTAACGTAACATAACGAAGGTAAATTGGAATGTGAAATGAAGACCCTTAAATAGAGTTATAAACTAGTTGCGATCGATGGCTGTTGTAAAATATTCAGTGTTTGGACAAATAACTATATTGAAACTATTTATAATGACTAATATCGAGGCATACTAATACTACGATATCGCACATCAGTAGCGTTTTTAACCCCTTGCGTTCGCAGCGCATTCGTGGGAAAGAGAAATACAAAACACACACACACACACACACAAAGTGGCTCAAGATGCAGAAGAAATAGTCAACAGAGAGAATGGCAGTTACACTGTAGGATGTTCAACTAGGAAGTGGAATGGCATTTTACGTGAATCCTTTTTCCATTCTTTGCGCGCAAATAGTCGCTATACTTACTTATTGTAAGTATCACTTATTACTTACTGTAACAACGCTATCGAATAATCGTAATACGTTAATCAGAAGATTTAATGCGTATTATCGCATAGACACATAAGCAAACACACGACGCGCTTGCATGCACACGCGCGCGCAAGTACATGACAGACACGCACACACACATACTCACGAATACTTACTCCTTCTGTCGTTTTACATATGACATATACACATACTTTTACCATTTTACATGCGACACGTATACATACTCACTGACATGTACTCGAGTCATACACTGTCACAGATAAGCGCGCGCGCACGCACACGTATGCCCAAATGCCCATGTTTTGTAATTAAATGTTCTGTTAGTATTATGTGAAACATTGACGAAATAAAATGCAAATGGATGTATTCAACGGCTTTGGCATTTCGCGCGTTTCGCAAACATCATCCACATGTACCAGCTTATAAAGATCCTCCGAATCTTTTTTCAATTGCAAGGGGAAGAAGACTCGAGATATTACTAGTTTTTAACTATTGCGGAAATCAAACGCAACGTATCGTTTGTAATTATTATCTCCTGGAAATATGAAGAAAACTAATAAATCTATTTAATCAATATATCTGCAAGAGTTGTATGTAATTTACGTAACCGTAAAACAATGTACAAGAATCTGCGAAATATTTGTTTCGGAAGAAGGTGATTGAACGATATGCTTATTATGCATTTGACAGTTTGCATTGCAACTTTCATTCAGTTTTGTTTATCCTAAACTTGCTTTATTGCAATGTATTCATTATTGTTCACATAATGTGCTTGAAGAATACAAGGAAATAATGTAAAAGTACATGCTCAATCATTTTGTAATTTTCTAATGAAACTGAGAATGTCAAGCGAAACAAAAATTTTTTATTATATACTTTACATTTTACACTAAAAAGTAGTCAAATGTAAATTTAATAACGGGTTTAAATTATACAGTTCTATATATTTTTCTTCGTTTTGTATTTCATTCCGCTTTTTTTTCTTTCGCTATTCTTTTTTTATACATGTTTTTAGTGATTACATGATATATGTAGTGTTTTGAAATAAATAGGCATATAATCATTTCTTTCATTTCAATAAATTTAATAAAGTCGTGCAAACTACATTTTGTGAGTACACGAGAACTTATTATTGAACTGTAAATAAACTTCTTCAATGCAACGTTTATACAATTGTATTCTACTAGCATGTGTATTTGGTTGGCAAGATAGTAATTTCGGTTTTTGCCGTTTTATTTTACACCAAAAACCGAACTTACTTTCCTGCCATCCCAATATTAAGGTACAAAAGCTTGACATGGACTTTTTTCAAACGCGTATGTATATATTCGCTAAAAATATACGCAATTTTTAGACCGCATTCTCTTTTGTAGGTCTTAATTTTTATTAGTATTTGAAGAGACTGACTTTATCCCATAATGTAATTGATACTACGCTTGAGTGAACAATGTCAAGAAAGTATTTGTGTTAACAATAGTAGTATAGAAATCAAAATAGTCATACTGCAAGAAAAGAAGTGAATTACTTTTATTAGGAACACGCTGCGTATGAATGACGGAAGGTGTCCTTGTAGTTCGAATTACTTTCTCCCTTTTGAAACGCTTATACAGTTTTTCACTTTTGTCCATATTCCTCATAATTAGTAATGAAAATCTTTTCAAGTCATTTGATAGATCTAACACGTGTGTTGTAATTGTTTGTTAAAATGGATCTCCCGCTTCAGTTTTGGTGTTGAAATGAATAAATCTGCTAATCTTTCCACATTTTGTCCATTGTAACCTTTTTCATATTATGCAATGATGTATAAAGAATCAATCATGTCCGATGAGAACCAATGAATCCTCGTTTTACACAAATCGCGAAAAACGAGGTCTTGATAAAACTCGTCAGTTTCAAATATCGTTGCTTCGCAATTAGTTTGTGCACAAAGCAAACGTTTATCTTCCTTTGTTCCTAAAGTTGCATTAACCAGGCTACGAACTACACATATGCCCAATCCATACGTGTATTGTAATCTTGTATGTACAGTGTCATACAGAACTGCCTCGCGTCTACCGCTCGGTCATGTGCCACAAAGTTTGAACTGGTGTAAGTGCGTTTTACAATGTAGATTTGCGTTCTATCGTCCTATTTAGTCGCGAGGCATTTCGGTACGCCATTATACACACTTCAGGCTGTTTCTTCTCATTGTAAAAATGGCGTATTTTGTGGATCACGCGCACAGAAACGAGAATTACAATTTAACACTCACGTTCTACTCAGGTGACTCATTGCCGCTGCTCACTGGCGCAGTTACGTGGCGCTCAACGAACTTTTTCACATTTCTTTCTTCCCCATTTTCTGACTCAACAACAATAATCCCGGTCACTATTCATGAGCAAAATAAATGTAAAATTCGAATATTTTTTTTTGCCACAATCATTTCACAACGTAGTGACAAAGTAAAAAAAATTACATATCCTTGTTTTTTTTTTTATTTTGTAAACAAAAGAACGTAGTTTAACGATGAATAAAATTACTTTTAAATTTTTGGATCCGAGTAGTTGGTTCGATAATTAATGGGGTTGAATGAAATATTTCAAAAACATGTTTACGAGATGATTGTCCACGTTATCTTTTCAAAACTGATGGTATTTCTTTATTTTCTATAAGTGAAATTGTATTAACAAACATTAATTTTTTATTAACTTTCATAACTAATATATATATATATCTAAGTTACAAGATTCGTCAAATTTATAATAATAAAATTGCAATTTGATTGTTGCTTAATCTGTTCCGCTGAAATGTAATTATAACTTATATTATACAACTATTTTATTAGTCCTTACTGACTTATTTTTTAAACTTTGTTCTTCTCGATTTACCCAGCAACTTTTGTGAGTTTAATTTTAAAAAGTTCATCACAAAAGCTATTGAATTTTCATAAGGTTTTATCTAAGGAATGTACCATTGAACATCTTCGGACGCTGTAAAGGCGTCCTCTTGTTGTTATTCGGTACTGTGTGGGAGCTGAGCCTAGGTCCAAAGATCGAAAGCAAAATAATCGCTGACCGCTACTTTCGTAACCAACACTGAAACGTCTCCTCATTTTCACCGAATAATAAAAAATTCGATTCATTTTTGCGCGAAGGTAACAAACAAAGAACAGAAATCTTGCCTTGCGGGCTGATAAATGCGCATCTAAATAATGAGTAATCATTTTCATACAAAGCTTTCGATTCTTCCACGTGACAAACTGCATTCCGCGAATGAAATTTATACCTAATTTGATAAATATACAGAATATTTTAGGACTCGATCAGTTACTATTTATTATTCTTTATTGATTTATTGACATAGATGTAGAAGTGCTACATAATTGCAAATATACATGAAAACACGAATATCGTTATGATAATAAAAAGAGGAAGTGTATATATATTATAACTGCGATGCAAGCAGAAGAGACTATTTTTTTAACAACGGATAGGAAAGAAGCACGCAGAATTGTTGCATGCGCAAGATACCTTGTTTCTGCTTTGTAATTTGACCTTTATGTTACCCAATGTTTAGTAACACCCCGGAGAATGGAAACGTCACATAGAAATGAGAAAAAATATTTACTATGCAATTAAAAATTGGAGTTTAGCACAGTAATTTACCTTTACTTTCTGTGCGTGTGAGGTAAAATCGAAAACGTGTCGAAACCTGACCAGATTTGTCAGGCTTAGCAACAAGCGAAAGAAACGGCATGTAAAATCGTAAATAACCGGAAACAGCCGAATGCAACCCTTTCCCGTGGTCGCTTGTTTCGTCTACGCGCATTTCCCGCCAACAAGTTGCCGTTGTTCCAAATTGTTCCCTTGATTTCTCAGATCGTTATACGGCATGGTACAACAGGCACATATCATCCTGCTCTCCGTGAAAGACGAAGGCGTTGGCGGTGGCCGGGAGTAGTGGTGGCAGTGTTGGTGGTGGTATAGCGATGGCCGGTGCTAGTCACCTCAAGGACGTTTGTCGTGTAATTGGGATAGGTCGGATAGACTTTAGAGAACGCGCCGGTGCGTGCGCGCGCGCGTTTCTACAAATGGCGCCTGCATGGGCGTCGCGCGCGTTTCGGCGCTCCGTGCCTTTCGATCTCGTTCGCATTTTCGAAGGCGTCACGCACGCTCGAAAGAACTCCACGGAGGGCGTAAACAATTGAACGTAACGCGAGTGTGTCGTTCCGTGCGTTCAGTGTTCCTAAGCGGCTCGCATATGTGAAAAAGTACGGGCAACAGTGATGTGTGGTGGTTTGGCGAACAGGCTTCGACGCTAGCGCCATCCCGTTCTAGCAATACAAGGGGATAACAACCAAGCAACAACCGCATCTACCCTGCCTTTGTTCTTCGACTTTGCTTCTGTGGGAGTCGATCACAGGTAATATCTTACAGATTCGCGTCACCTGTGAATACCTCGGTTCACACTTACGCACTGTTTTCTCCAATCGCCTTGCCAATCGATCATTCGCAAGGAAAGGTTATCAAATGTTGTCACTTTTTTTCCTTACACACGACGGACATTTCTCGATACATGGAATTCGAACAGATGGCGGCTTCGTCCATGCACGGTCACCCGTTTGCATTATTCCACGAGGGTGTTACCATGCCCCGATTACCATTCAAACAAATGTTATTACAAATCAACGTGTGCAAATTAAACCGAATAAATAGTCGAATGTGGTTGTGGATGATCCGACCGTGTAAGACAGAGTGCGACGCGATGTCCGGTCGTTTATCGCGCTCTTTCACTCTAACAACTTGCACTAACAACATGAAATGAATTATGAGATGTATTCATAAATTTTGTTTCATTCGTTCCAATGCAAAAACAGTTTGATTGGTTGCCGTGCACACTTGCCTTCCATGTGTGAGTCGTAAATGCATTGTGTTGCTAAAACTACAGTGAAGTATTTATACAGCCATGAATTATCAATATCTCATTTTACGTATTCCTCGCTACTGCATAGTAATTAAACGTGCATTAGCGAAAGTTGTGATGAAAATATCACGAAGAGATGAGTCTTTTTTCTATTTTATCTTTATTCTCTTGTACTCATTTCTCGAGAAATACGATAAGTACAAAAATACATGAAATTTCTTTCCGATAATGATGATGAAATCAGATGCGAGTGCACGAAATTTCTAAACTACTGTTTTAATGTGCAGCTCGTCATTCTTTTTTGCCATATTTAACGAGCAATGTATAACAGTTGGTAACAATGCGCTCTTCTCCGTAATAAATACTTCTCTGTTCCTTTTTTTTGATCGCGAAATCGTTATTTCTCACGTTCGGTAATGTGAAAAAAAGCCTTGGCAACACCAGAATCGCGCTTGTAAATTACAGAACATCCGTATCTTGATCGCAATAAATTGGCAACACAAAGAATGCGAGGAGGAAAAGAGGCGGAGCGAGCGAGTATTTTCAATCCGTGGCCATACGTTTGGAATTCAAATTCCTCAAAACTGTGGAATCCTTCCACACGGGTCAACGACTATTTCGATCGGGGCTTTTGATTTTTTTATTGTCCCCGGGACGCACTCGCCATCGTAAGCGGTGCTCGCTACTCGTTACACACAATTTACATATCTTACCGCACGTGAACCTGTTACACGACGTGTTGTTTGTTGTTCTTCTCACCTTCCGTCAAGAGTGAAATTTCTTTTTGAAAATAACCGACAAAGCAAATTTACATTTAATTCGTACCTTCAAACTGAACGGCGGCAGCATTGCTACAATATTTTAACATGCTGTCGATATTCATTATTACCCTTGACGTTAACTATTACTTTTACTATTATTTATTATTTTTGCTATTGATTATTATCGCCTCTGTTTATGTACAATATGAGTGTAACGTCACGGTTGCAATACCCAGCTTTTTATTTTTTTCGCATCATCGTTTTGGAGCAATGGCAAATGGATATACAACTCCTGTGATAAAGTATGACGTAAAACGTTTTGATAAAGATCCGATTCCGCGATATTGTTAGTGAACTTTCCGGGTAATATTACTGCAGCAGAGCGGAGGTAGATTTAGCCGTTCTTTATGAAACTTGCCGATGACTAACGATTCGTTTGATTGATCAACGAATTTGAATGAACATTCTTATTTGACTGTCTAACGGTATGAAACGCGTACAAATAAAGGTTTCTTCTTTACCTTCAACTACTGTCTTACGTGTTAATGCTTCTTTTGTTACTAATATCACTTTTACTGTTTTGTTTGCTTTATACATTAAATGTACTAATGAAAGTATTCAACATATGTATGCTTACATTACATTGTAAGTACTTGTAATGTGTTTTTGCAAAATAAATACAAATGGGTCATAATCTAGCATTTGTTTATAACACATTTAACAATAAATGGTTCATGCGGTCAGTGGTTCGTATTGCGAACATAATAGAATCACTCCTTTGCATGACATTACATTGTACTTAACAGTCATGCAAGTCAGACATAATTGTACTGCTTTTTGTATAAACAATTGCTATTGAAGGATCACGAAAAGACTAAGAGGGTATACCTCATAAGGAAGTAGCTTATTAATAAAGTGGACATTGTTTATAACGCTGTACATTACTGTATTGAGACAAATTGCATCAGTTAAAATTACTTAAAAAAGGAAGCCAATAAAGGTAATCAATCGAGTGTTTCACATACATCAGTCACGGGTTTGAGTAAAACGATCTGCGCAATTAACAAACGCAGTGGATTCTATTGAAAACTTGAATTTGCATGTATTGACAACTTGAAAATTGTATCTCTGAGGAAATTTGTCAGCAGTTATTTCCTTCGTGCGTCACTGACATTTCCCTGTAAAAGCAACTGCGAAATTTAGTTAGTAGGTAACCTTGGGACTTAAAGCATCCGAGGACGAGTATGCCAAACAAACTTTTAACAACAAAATTCAGTACAGCTAACTGAATAGGCAGTTGGTTTAATCGAACTCTTTTGTGGTACACCTTTGAAGTGAATTCTCACTTAGAGTTGGTGAAAACGACTGATGTTCCCCTCGGCGTAATTGACAAATTTTTGTGCAACGAATATACTATGTTTTGTGCGGTTGCTGCTAAGCTGCTGTAGTAAATGTTGATTTTAATAGATTGGGGTGTTTCTCCACATGTCAAACTGACATTAAATTAATTATTTTATACTCGTAATATTTAAAAAATGAAATGCATTACAGTCTCACGTTCTGTTCCATCGCCAACGTGGATGCGTACTAGTTATCTATCGGACAAAAGCATGTGGATTTTTCCGAAGCGACAGCCCATCCTACAATTGCATCACACTTGTTGCTTAAATTCGTTGGTTTGATAAACATTTATGTTTTCATTACATTACACTGCTGTCAGTGTAAGTATTCGTTTATATCACGTTGTATGAATACAATGAAAAACAGTTTCCGCGCGAACTTTTTTAGTACCAAGCGTCTTTGTCGTTTCCTAATCCATAAGTGCCAAACGGCGCAATAGCGCTTGTGTTATTCCGCATTTTTTAAAAATACCAAAAAACGCACTTGCGCTTTTTTGTTGTTTTCTTTTTTTAGTTTTTTTTTCATGCGACAAGTCTTTATTTTTTGAGTTCCTTGTATCATTATAGTAATGGTTGTTCATAAAAATAAAGACAAATTTACTACACCAAGTGTAATATTACTCCTATTCCCAGGTCATATACCTAAGACTAAACGGCAATCGTAAGATCACGATCGACATCAAATCGACAGAAACCGGGCGTGCTGCGAGCGTGCTGCGAGCGTGCTGCGAGCGTGTCGGTTTCGCTGTCTGCAGCGCTGGTACTACTATTTTGACACAACAGGAGCGCATAACCGCCGCTTGCTACTGAAAATTACTGTTAATTATGAATTAATCAATAAAATGAAAACGAACAACGTTACATTTACACCAGTTGTTCTAAAAAATATACTCGTTTAAATTGGATTCTCGGGAAGAGGATATTCGTAAAGTGCGCACCTCAACTTTTCCATCGTTGTTACACAACCGGTTTTAGTCCGATGGGGAACAATGCTCTCGCAGTATTTTTTTTCGCATTGCGCCGTTGGATTCAATTAGCGTGGTAGTCAAGCCGCGACCGCTGGAGAGACAGCGTGTTCGCGTAGGTATGGTTGGATACGCGTAACGCGCGCGGGAAACTACATTTCATAAACGCGACTCGTGCGACCCGCCGCGTACGCGAAATCTCGATTGCCCACAAACAAAAGAACTTTCGCCGCGTGTGTCACCGCCTAGGTCGCTTCTTCCTCCTCGGCACACACCTCTCGCTCCTTCTACAGTTCGATTCCGTCTTGTACCGTTCTGTTTTCTGGTGAATATTAGCACAATACAATATAATAATTTTTCAATTATACAGATACAATGCTTTTAACATTATTTACGATGACTACATTCGATGCTTGTTTGATTAAGGCTAGGTACTGAAATGTTTTGTAGAGTGACGCCAACAGGACAAAAAAATAATCCCGGTGAAACGTCAAAAACGCGGTGAATATCAAATTGGATTGGTCATTAAGGTAGTAACTGTAGTAAATGTAGTAATTCATCATATATCATACTGTAGCAATTTTTTTATGAAAGTGCATAATAATCGCGATAGAAATACAGTTTGCGTGTCGCATGACAGCATTATTCGTAAGACTGTCAATAGTAGAATGACTTGTGGAGTGATACTGAACGTGTTGTTATCATACGGTTCGTAACGAGAGAAGCGATGTGCACCTCTTTCCCAGCTCGTCACTCCGTCCCTGGTCTAATCTGTTGTTGCTAACCGGGCCAATGCTCGAGACGACGTTCATCGGCGCAAGCATTGCCGCGTCGGGACGCCCTTGCATTCGCGACTCGATGGCGTTACCAGTGTTCGGCGATAACAACGCGCCGCCGCCGTTGTCGCCGCAGCCGCCGCCACCCCCGCCACCCCCGCCACCCCCGCCGCTCTTTTAATAGACCGGGAAACAGTCTTACAGACGCACGCTAGACGTTGCCACTGTCATTGCTTGTGCGACGACGCGCGCGTTCCTACGTCGACGGTGGTCGACGATGTTGCCGACGACGTATGCCGTAAATGAAACTTCCTCGACTAATCTTTTGACTCTATTTTCTATTTTCTTCATCCGAATGCGCCGACGCTTCTTCCTATGTATACACTATGATACAGTGACGCGCTGGAAAGAAATCTACTTAATGTGCATGGTACGGCAGCTCACGGGAAAAGTGGCATCAGTGCGTGACTTTTCGATGGATAGACGACGTTCGTGAAAAACGGTATCGTTGCGTTCGTGACGAATGCTGCAAAGCGAATCATGTTACCTCGGTTTCCTGCGTCGCCGTTGATTCATCATCGGACATTGTCCTCTGTACGCGGATACTCGTCTTGCAACATCGACGGGGTCTGCTTATTATGTCGCCTCCCAACCGACATACCTGCCCTCACGGGCGAAATCAATTGCCTGCATAACCGTAAATATTATGCGACGCAAGAATTTTTCCCCGGTACATGGTTAAATTGTTGATCGATCGTCCGTTTTGTCGCTCGTTTACAGGTTCTCTACGGTTCAATTAACGCGGTAGACCGAGAGAGGAGAGAATGTAGATTGTGCGATCCTCTTGGCACGGCTGGTCACCTTTCCTTCCAGACGGCGCCGGTGGCGGCAGGATCAAATCGTAGCCCTTCGCGGTTTCTTCGCTTAACAAATCATGGACTTCATGGCCGATTCGAGGAATCCGTGTAAGTGCGGAAAGTGTAGGATGTGCAGATGCTTTCGATGTACCGCTCACCGTGGACGCGCTCTTTCTATTGCCGTCAAGGAAGGTCAGATGTGAGACAATCTGCGTATCGAGAAGACCAATTATGTACATTTGGCGTTTCTTTCACGCGAGAACTTGTTCTATGGCAAACTTCATGAAATTGGGATACGGTGCGATACAGTGCGATCTTGTTGAAATATCGATCAGTAAGTTAAATCAGCAATCATGTTTTTCAGCGGTAACCATTTTTGCGACTGACGAGAAGATAACGACCGCTTTAATTTGAACGCTGATTGATATTGTCGGACGGAAAGCACTGTATTGGAAATAAATATTTTATCGTTACCGTCTTGAATGTTTCTTGTTCCCCTCTCGACGTTTCTTCAATCGCGAGTCATTGTCAGTAGAACTGCTGCTGTGCATCACGTACAAAATACATCACATCAATGCAAGAATATACTTACAAGTTCGTAAAACTATATGCAAGCTTTTGCTCTAGAAAGACATTACATTTTCCTGGATCCAACAACTAAAAAACAGATTATAGTAATGTTTGGTAGCATCGGTGTAATCTGTCGACCTGTTGTTTCCATCGATACATCCGGAATTGACTTACGATTGTGCGTAATCGATGTGACAATTGTTTCGGAGCAAAAGCACGTTTTTCTAAAACCTTGGCTGAGCTTGGCTTAACAGTCCATGCATTTCCGATTGGATTAACATCCGAAGACTGTGAGGGCCAATCTATCGAGATGATAGCATTTTCATGCTTCCTCCACACCATGCGTGTACGGCTTCTCGGTGTTTCGGGTCGTTGTCTTGTTGGAGTGGCCACGAGCCGGTGTTGCGACCAAATCATCATCTCTTAGCAGACTTCGATAAACCTCTTTAATAGATTTTTATCGTTCTCTCTGTTATCAGGTTGCCCTTAAGCACGTACGAATTCCCAAAACCTGGATTACAGTAGCATCCCCATACGTGCGGTATAATCGGATGCTCTACAGTGCGCTGAACTAAGCGATTTGTACGTATTGGCCATGCATGTGTTTTTCGAACCCAGTCCAAAAGAGGCTTCGTTCGCGCAGATAAAGCTGGGCGTATAACAGCCGTGCTAGTTTTATTACTCTCGGCAATACTACAGATGTACTTCTGCGCGCTATCATTTTGACAAAGATTTCAGCGTTTCACATTGTGCTTTTGCAACGATAATAAAAAACGATCGATAGACGTTTGATTAGAATGTATTAGGCGTGGAAGTATATGTTAAGTTACTTTAAGATTTTTCAATGGAAGGCATAAGTCAACCTAACAGTTCTCGGGTATCGGTGTTTCGAATCCACCGTGAAGTGCTAGTCGGATTGTTTTCAATAAGTTCCCAGACAAATCGTCGACGCTTTTCCCATCATCAATTTCACCCACTTTACCAAAAACTGCCGAGATTTTTCCTGTAACGTGCAGCAGTTCTGCATAGAATACTTTCGATCCGTTTGGGAGACTGCACAGGAATACCGTCTTGAAACGACCGGTGCACGGTACGCTCGCTATGTACGTGACACGTCATGCAAGAGCTAATCCGAACTGAAATATAACCCTAAAACCATTTTCCTTCTTTAGCACTGTCAACCTTACATTCAAATTCACTTATTGGGGTGACAACTATATTCGTGACGAAACACCACCGTCACAGACTGTCTATATGTGCATTTGCGTCTCTTTAATATTTAACTTACATTCGCATAGACAATTTCTGAACAGACATTAAAATAGAAATTAAAACAAGGCAGTGATTAGAATACCGCGTGATTTTAAACGAGTCTTGTACTGATAATATTATTTAAGATACCTAAATAGTCGACTTTTCTTTTTGTTCGGTTCTGGTCACATACAGACCAGAATGCAATTGTAATTTCGCGTAATAAATGTAACAGTACAGTCTTTCTGACTGAGGCCATGTTAGGACCTTACCTTCGACCATGTATGTACGTTACGTAACATCTAACGTGAGCAGAACCTGATCACAATTGTCCTGATTAGTACACGGCAGTTAGTAACATCCAATAATTTCTGTTCGTGTTGTTTCCAGTCAAACGATGATGTTACATGATCAAAATGCGATGGAAACATGTTTCTATTGATAAATGCTGTTTTAGCATACAATTATGGTGGGGCGAAGGGGGAGCACAGAAAGCTGCTTCAGTTTCATTCTAAGCGACATGAATTTCAAGAAAAGCTAAATAATCAACATTGGTAAATAATCAGCGTACCTTCATTCAAATACTCATTGTCTGTTTTTTTCTTATGTATTTTTTAAAAACCGTAAAAAAGTGAAATTAACCTGACACTCCGCGTTGTATTGTTAATACATAGCGCTAAACTCATCAGCGTTAACAATTTTATTTTGTACATTTGCAAGACTCGAAATGTCAAACTAAACTCCGTATTTTTTTACTGTTATTAATAATGCAATGGAGAAAAACAGACAATAAACATGTGGAATAAGATATGCTGGCTATTTACAAATTGTTTTTTCTCGAAACTCTTTAACTTTAGGAATGGAACAAAAGCAAAGATTTTCTCTTCTCTACCCACACTTTTACGACTTAACGTTTGCAATAGTAGCACGACAGACAAATATACACAATTTATTTGTTACAATTGTTATTGTATGTCAATGAAATATGGATTAATGTAACGTTCCAGTTGCATGAACTGAGTGAGGAAGAACAAGAGGGCGGTATTTGTACGCGCAGGTGCGATTAACATTTGCACACCCTGTGTCCACACTCGCAAACTGATATGTTCGGTACATGTCCAGTAATACATTTCCTTCTACCAAAGTTCATGGTGAATGGTTGGAATGAAGAGCGATCATCCCGAAAAATCGACAGCTGTTTTGCCGTTGCCGCGACTAAATTTACGCCGTAATATCGGTAATATCGTTGACACTTTTCGCGGCGAGCATGTTTTGAGCGACTTTTCGTTCACATTCGCGTACGTCCAGCGTACGCGGCAAGAAAATCGTAAAGTTGATTCATCGATCTAAAAGAAATTCATCTTGTTAGGTAACCGTCGAGCAATATTTTCATCCATCTACAGAACCCCTTTTCATTATTTTCCGTCGGCATGCTCGGATATTTCAACGAGCAGTCGACGATTATTTCGCCCAACGTTACCGAACCGGTTTATCGAACAGTTTATTGTTCAGCCTTTCCTAAGAGACGCTTTTCGACATGTCAGTCGCACGTTCCTTAATGAATCGACTGTGAAACGAAAGGAATATTTTAAGTTGATGCAACAACTGATACGACGACGCGCCGAACAACCACTTCCTTTGATTAAGAAGATAATTATTCATTTGAAAGAGGTTTCGAAGGCTGCACTTCGTATTGATCGTAATATTTTTTGACCGATATATTTTTGTTTTTCGTTTTTCTAACAAATTGTCAGTTACACGCTCGGCTCACGTAAAACGGATATGGCGTGTAACACAACTATTATCCACAATGTTAACGAAAAAAATTATAAAAAAATAGTAAAAGGTGCTCATAAAAGATTGTAAACTACACAAAAGTATGTTATATTAGGTTGGGGAAAAAGAAATCCATAATTTTTATACGTGAAATTCAAGACATTAATTAACATGTTTCGGATTGTCCGATTTGGGTCAAATATGCATTGTTTTGTTGTATAATTTGTTGCCATTTTAAGGGTAGCTTTGTAATGCCTCTCTTATCCAATTTCTTATCAGAAAGGAAGTTTTGCAATGCAAGTAAAATATGATAATAGCATGATGCCAAGTACGGACTATATGGTGGAAGCATCAAAACATCCCGATCAAACTCCCGGAGTTTCTATACTGCCACTCTAGACGTGCGGCCTGGCGTTGTCCTAATGGAACATAACACCTCCCCTGTTGGCTAATTCTGGCCGTTTCTGGTCAATCGCTAGCGTCAAACGGTCCAGTTGTTGACAGCAGAGATCCGAATTCAGTGTTTGGCCATATGGAAGCGACTCATAATAAATGATTACTTTCCAGCTCCACCAAATGCACAGCAGAACCTTCCTGGCCGTTAGTCCTGGTTTGGCCACCGTTTGAGCTGCTTCACCGCGTTTTAACCACGATCGTTGTCGGACAATGTTCACGTATGCGACCCATTTCTGATCTGCAGTTGCCATCCAACGGATGATACTTTAACTATGATCGATAATTTACGAGATATCAATCACCACAGCCATCTACAGAAAAAATAATGGATGTCTTTTTCCCCAACCTATTATGATATATTAAAATTTTTAGCGTTTTTAATTTACAACATTGTTCTGTTTTAATTTGACAAGTAAGTAAGTTCCTTGTATTTAAATATTACAGTATAAAACTGTTCTTCCAAATTGTATAATAGCCGTAGTCCAGTGAAAGACAAACACTATCTACCGTTCATTAATTTATTAATGACTCTCAGTACATACAAATGTACAGATTGTGTCACCGGCAATGTTGTCATTTAGATCTGATTCTTAATGGCACAAATAAGCAAACTTTGATGTCACAGACTGTACTGTTCAATACTATAAGCTCACGTTGCTATGACAAGTGTAGTAGTTATAACTGTGCAGATAAGATTGTTTTTATTTAAACTGTAGCTTTATCTATGTTCTCGTATTTACTACTGTTACAATCATAGAGATTGTGATTGCGTATTAATCAACAAAAAATAATATTACCCGAAGATTATTACAGTTATTACCAGTTAATTAAGTTTAACAAGTTATTCGATTATTTTGTTATTCTCTTCTCGTATTTTTGCGTTACATATCCGTTAAATGGAAAGAAATGGATCACTTGAAAAAATTTGAATTTAACATAAGAATTATCTCGGCAAATAAACACTGTAATCGTCTTTTGTTAAAACGCATTATTTCAATTAATTATTTTTTTGTGTATTGGGTTGGCAAGAAAGTAATTCGGCTTTTTCCGTTTTATTTCACATTA
The DNA here is from genome assembly GCA_022817245.1 of Nixonia krombeini. Classification (NCBI taxonomy): domain Eukaryota; kingdom Metazoa; phylum Arthropoda; class Insecta; order Hymenoptera; family Scelionidae; genus Nixonia; species Nixonia krombeini. Next base: position 17,431 of record JABFPT010002380.1, read on the forward strand.
AAAACCGAAATTACTTTCTTGCCAAACCAATAATTAGACACGGAGACTAGACACAAAACAGTAGAAGCAATTCTTACACGGGTATACACCATACCTTACCTGCTCTTACTTCATCTTACACCATAACCCCTGTTAATTACGGTTCTGGTTCGATAGTTGGGGAAACGTTATTCAATTAAATCTTAATTGATCCTTCGAACTTTCATTATCGCCTTCTCAGAATGCCGGGCAGAGGAGTTTGAGAAAGGTTAAAGGTACATGTGACATTATTCTATCAAACTGTTATAGTACAATAATTATAGTACAATCGTTCTATGATGCATCCAGACGTTTATTATTCAGACTGATGTTATTCAACTTTATTTATGCAAAGGGTTGTGCAAGACTTATCTGAAAATATCAAATATGCGTAACATGGCAAATTGTGTAGAAGTAGCTATTGCATAACCATCTATTGAAATATATGGTATATAATATATAATCATGGTTCATGCACTGCTGAAACAACAAACTAAAGAGCCTTTGAAAATCCCATTAATCTCAGATTTTGTAAAACGATGACAATTACCGGTTCTTTGATGTTTATTATTTGTATTATTTGGTGCCGAATGCCGTTTGTTGTGCCTGATCTTCCGAATTTCACTCACCTATGATCGTTACGCTTGTTTCATCGCTAAACTTGTACTTGTGCATGTACGCGCGCATCTGCAGGGGTGTGAAGCCAATACATTATTTTCATTCCGATTTTATCTACAAATATTCATTAGTAATTATACACAATTATTAGGATTTGTAAATAAGTAATATCCCTTCTCATAAAGTAGAAAAGTCATTTTTATTAATTAACTAAACGTAGTGAAAATTCTCCTTAAAGTGAGTTAGATACAGGGGTAGTAGGTTAGGTTAGGTTAGATTAAAAGCAGAAATAAATTTCCGCACGTATTTTGATAACATTTCAATTTCAGCGTAATTTTATAGTACGAAGGCAGATGTATCTGTCAGTTTATAAAAAGTGTAATGTATTTACAGTTCACCAAGAGATAGAAGAATGCATTGTCTTACAGTGTCGTCTCCTGCTGCCGCAACAGTCATCGCGGTCGCATCTATGAATGAAGGTAGTGAATGGCGATAGGCGTTTGGAAAATCCAGCGTATACTTTTGAAGCGCGTGTGTTATTGCGAGAGTACGAGAGGAGAAAAGAGGCGGTGAGGGAAACGATGAGGGAGGCGACGTGCGACAACACGCTGCCATGCATCTATCCGGGCACAGTTATCTCATTAGATTTCCATGTTTTTTTTATTATGTCATCGTCACGACAATCGGCGTGTCTAGACACGACTGCGCGCGCACATTCTCCTCTCTTCTTTGCGTCTAGCCGCCGGTATATTCGCTAGTGTCGCATTCAACTCGCCTTCGCTCCTGCAATGGGTCTGCAAAGGCTCTGCTCGTACCGTCCGTACATTAATATCCATACAAAATCGTTTACCGTCATTTCACCTATTTTATGTTTACAAAAATCACTGCTATCATTTTTCTGATTCTCTTAACCTAATTACATTATATCCAGCATTTGTACAGCCTTAACAAAGGTGTTGTTAT
>JABFPT010002381.1:4637-19028 GCA_022817245.1 Nixonia krombeini
TTCCGCTCATTTGACTAGGTTACTCTTCAATATGAAATATTAAATTAATCTTTCATTGCAACGTACTTCCCGTGGTTGCAGAAATGTTACGTTACATGAAAGAAGAAATAGTTCATATGTAATCTTGAATCGTGTTTAATTTATTAAATTAGAGTAATGTCAGCGTAATTAAACAGTTATTTAATTTAATAGTAAATTAAACAATTAAACTCGCCGCGATTAAACGAGCCGCGCGCGTAACATATCATATACATAATTAATAGTTCATTTTGATTAGCCACGGTGCACCAACAGCTCGAACAGTTGAATTATTAAAACGCGAACACGGGAAATTGTCATTTCACGATAATATCGAGGAGTTCGTATACATCGATAACAGTCGAAACGAACGCCGTAAAGATAGTCGTAAAATCACGAAATTAGTCCCGGAGACACATTTGAAGCACTAATTGAAGACTTGCCTGCGCAGCGTTACGAACTTGCGTTTACTTCAGCAAATGTTAACGAGCGTTATTTTTACATTATGTATATACATTTTTACTTATGTATGTGTAATGGCAAAAAAGGTAGACATGGCTTGGTAAATTAACATTATCTGATGCCAGACGTACGCCGTTTAACAATCATTATGGTGGTCATTACAGAGTATCATCGCATGAACAAGAGCTTCTATCCCCGACTCGGTAAACGCGTCTTTCTGTGCATGCGAATATCACTTTCCAATTGCGATCTGGACAACTTCATGTACCCCACTCAAAATCGGCCAGACGTCGGTGTAGCGGAAAGATAATGATTGAAATCTACAATCGATAATGCCCCCGAAGACACCGCTGACGAAACGAGCTAGCTAATGAACTAACTATATCAGGGAAGGGGACAACTATAAGGAGGGGGGAGTATATTCCGCGATAATGGACTAATACTTACGTATTTTCGATATCTACAGATACTGCGCGCACGTAACGTCGAAACAAGTGACTTATATGCGGCACCGTATTATTTGAGTACCGCGATCCGCTCGACAATGTACTCGATTCTCCGCCCTCGCTCTGCTTCTCGGCGATTCGGCATTGTTTATTCGTGATGATCACTAGGCGTGTCGAGCGATATGATAATAATCGATCAACCGAAAATAAAATAGATTTTTCTTTGAGCGGTAAAACATGACCGTCGATGCTTCGTTGTCGTCCGGACTTTGTTAATAAATAAAAAATATTTTTTTTTTTTGCTCAAATTATATACACGCAACGGTAATAAAATGTGCGATGGTATAGCCGATTGCACGAAATTTAATTAATTTTTAATTAGATAGTAAACGTTTTCTGTGCTCCCAGACGTCTAATAGTATACGCTGCCTTAAAAATGTTTATAACAATTTCTCCCAAAACCTGTTCATTACGTCCAGACAGTTTTCTAATTTCTTATTTCTTTACATTTGTTGCGATAAAATCTTGGTATTCGTAGATAATGCACCTTGTAAATGACATTAAGATCTTACAGCGACGACAATTAAGTTGCGACGAACGAAAATTTGTACTTACGTAAAAGCGATTATATTTTACGAAGTTGCATCACCCTGGGGAGGTAGGCGTCGGAAAGTGCGTACAAAAGAGTAGACAATATGCTTCGATATTCACCGATGAATCAACCAACTGACGCAAATATTGATTAATTATTCAGCAGTAATTGAATTGTGATCGCAAACACGTCATAGTTTGTAATGAATAAAGGTTTTCTGGCAACATAGCGTTAAATTTTATATTGTTGTAGGGTATGATACGATATATCACGGTATGTCGTTGTGTAGACACACGTGTGTACAGACGTTTACATATCTACACACATATGCATGCATGTGCATATAAAAGTATATGTATATTATCATATTCTTACTTTTAGACAGTACATATCTTGAACGCATTTTTATACCACAGAAAAAGCATAGCAAAAAATGTAAGTACATATTACACATATTGAAACAAATATGCATATATACATACGTAAGTGCGTTCACGTACACACACGTGTATAATATATGACAGATCTATAGCTGATTTTACAAAATACAAGAGTGATGAAAAAGATAGTCAAATACTAAAAGGTTGAATCTTGAGCAGTTTAAAAATTACAGATAATTTTCACCAAATTGTAATAAAACCTTGCTTCATTTAGTGAACACTGACTTTTTAATGTAAAGCATGTAGTGGATATCAAGGTTATTTAAAATGAACTGCTCTTCTTTATTGTTATTTACGCGTTTCGAGTTTGTAATGAAACCTTTCTAATTTAACGGCATTTAAATATCGAATGTCAAAGGTGTTAAACAATTTAAATATCGAAAAATGTACTTTGACACGTACGTCAATTACCACAATATTGTTTTGTAAACACGCAGAAGAATAATATATAATGTAGAAAAAGAGGGAGGAGAGTTCACTCACACAGACTTATGTATAACTCTGTACAAGTCGTTTTCATTACTCCGTAATTATTATTTGTAACCTGTAAAATTTAAGCGCATATTACTGTTATCTAAAAATATGAAAAAAGAAGATAGTCATCGAATCTGATCAGTTGGATTGATTTAAATGTCACTAGTATAAAGTTAGAATACGTAACTAGAACACTATTTTTCAACCATTAGCCACATACGGAGCTCATTAAATGTTACATATTTACGGTTCACACCTCATAATATTGTAAATAATATGTGCTATCTGTAATAATTTCGCTCTATTATCGTTACTATCTAATGAAGTGCTAAAATGTATATTAAAAGTATTTGTTAATAATTACTGAACTAATTAATGATAAACTATTATCGTGTTAAAAGTAAATGATACTGACGCGACAAGCACAAATTACGTGCTGGTATCAATAACACTTTGCATTAATTTTCTTAGCGTAATTTACTGAAAAAGCGACTAAAATGAAATGACATTTTGGCAATCGAAAGAGAAAGATATTTCGTTTACGCGTTTTGTGATCCGTGTCAGTAAACACATAAAAGTACGTAGCAATTTACGTACACTGTTTCAGGAGATTGAATTTGGGCACAATGGAGTATGTAAAGAGTTGTTATTATATATATGTATACATATACATATATTACTAAAAGTAAGACATTTTCAACAACCTCTGCTTTGACATTGAGCTAAATATAACATTGTTAATTTTCTGAAACTAATTTAACTTTTGATTAAGGTTTGTGGCACAACGTGGTAGCGATAAAAGGATGAAATTCGAAACAAAAAAAAATATGTCACATGATGTCGGTAAAATTCCTTGGAAAATGTGTCATCTTCCGAATAACGACGTACACGTGTCTCAATGATAACACAAATTCTGGAGCATTCGTTCTTTTACTAGAATTACTATTTTCAGACTTCGTCAGATTCGTACACACAGAAGCTTGTAATTTGTAATTTCTTACATACTTAACGTTCATTGGCCAATTTTGCCTTTTGAAATAACTACTTAGCGAGGCGTACTCGTTTCAGAAAATATATTCCACGTTGGAACAATTTTAAATATCCGCGCAGATCCACCTCTGACACGAATGAAATGCGTTGCCAGTGAGTCCCAAAAACCATCTCCTTCGCTTTGACCAATTTTGACGATAATGTATAATCAATTCCGGTTTTAAAAATACTTTTGGAAATAGGTGCGGTATTGCGAAATTAATTTCATTAAAAACGCATTTAACGGCTGAAATGTGTTTTGTTATTCGCTAGAGATACAGAACCGAGTCGTAAACAAATCCTTAGAAAGTTGGCTCAGCTTTTTTCATGCATTGTGAAAAATAACGAAAGTCGTACTTTATTCAGCAGCTGGTTGCGCGACTGTGCACGGCGAACCCTATCTTCTCCTTTGTATAATATAATCGGAAAGTTTGACGGGGACTTGTGACAGAAAGTTGAGGAGAATTCGGAGGGCGATCAAGGGACGAAGGGATTGGCTGAAATATGGGGAGATAGTAGGCAGAGCGAGAGCAAGGTATATGCAGAGGCTGACTCGGTTCGCAGGGTATGCCGGGACGGGGGGACGAAAGGACGGCTAAAAGGGAGACGCGGCCTTTCCCCCGGAGCCGTGACGGCTCTCCGCGACACGCCATCCTGCGGATAAGATCGGCGGCTTCGCAGCCAGGAAATGAAAATCGCGCTAACATTGTTTAATTTAGATAAAAGCATATGTTACACGCCGTCGAGTCATGAGTCCCGTGAGATACCCTCTTTAAGAGAACTGCCAGCTACGCCCGTGAACAAAAGCCATGCTATTCGATTTTCCACAGACACTTTTCACCGATTGACGATAGTGGGTTTTTTATATCACGATCGCCGATTGTTAACGCAATGCATCAATGTAATTAGTTCATTCCGGCGTGCGATTAAATTTCTAAATGTTGATATTTCTATGGATTAGTCGTGATTGTTCGTTGTTGGTTAGTAAATTCTTAAGGCAGTATAACTTTGTTGAGAGACGTTTACGTCAACACAGTTCTTCGTCCATCTAGTACCGTTGGAAAAGAATAAGCCGTAGCTTTATCAGTTCTTAGTTTATATCACAGGGGCGTTGATAGAGGTATGACTTGGTAGAGTGATATAAGATGCAGTTAATTAAAAAATACACGTGTTTTCACCAATCATATTCATATTTGATAAAACCGGGGGAACATACCGTGACGTATACTATGCTTTATCTGTTACTAATATTAAAAGACATTCTAAAAATTTGTTGGGCGCGTGTTGTTTAACAGTTCGGAGAATCATGTGAATCATGGTAACAAAAGTGGTTTTATTCGTAAAAGAAGCGTACGCTTACACAATACGCGCAATTTTAAAATGTAGAATGTCTTTTATATAACAGTACTTATAAAAGGTATTGCAAATTTTATGTAATTATATAATTCATTTCCATAAATCTTAACCGAACATTGCAAATTTTACATGAAATAAGAAGTATATTTGTTGCGTTATTTCAGAATATTGTGTTCTGTGTTATAATCTCGAAACGCTTTTTAGGGTTGTCAATAACGCAAAATGGAAAATTTTATCTACGAATATCGAAGAAAAATGTTCTAATGAGAAGGACTTACAAATGATTTTTTTCGTTTAAGGTTTCATACAGATTGTGTGATAAAATTCATTTCTTACTAGAGAACGAAAACATTTAACACTTCTTGGATACTTCTAAGGTATAATTCCATATTCGTCTTGTAAATTTCCTCTCTCACTAATGGGTATGTCTGTCTACGAAGTTAACACTTGTAAACAAAATACCTTTTACTAATTACATTTATAATTGTGATAAAATACAGTGTATGAATAAAGTATTTACAGCGAGTTGCAAAATGAAATGGTTTTAATATTTTTCTTCCTTTGCCAAAAAAAGTTGAAATTAATGTGTGCGGTTAGTACACAAATGCATATCGTTTTATGCAACATATATTACGTAACCTAAAAATATTTTCCTGCAAAATATATTTTTATTTTTGTTAAATAGTTTGATCAGTTATTCAGAAAGTTTTCATTGTATAATTGAGTATAACGCAAAACAATAGCGATTAAAAAACAATAGTGACTGTAATAGTAGAGTGACATCTATGTATAAAGCTGAGAACTCTATTTCCGAACGTCACGTATAACTACAAAATTCAGTTCGATATATATAAGTATATAAAATGTACGTTGTTAAATAATTTTATGTTTTTATTTTTACAATTTTATTAATTTGACAATAGAATTACATTCGCATGTGTGCAAAATATCGTTTGAAAATTTACAAATTGACTAATACTTAAATGATACAGATTCATCAGTTTTTGCGAACACGTGTTAAATTACAATAACAAAAATAAAGATTATTATTCCGTAACTATAGATTTCTTATTTAAGAAATTTTACTTTAAAAAGTTTTAACTTGCAAAACTTCGTTCACTAGCTTCAACAGTGAATACTTCTGAAGAAACGACGCTTACTGAAGAAAAAGATTAAATAAATAAATAAAAATTTTCTTAAAAATCAATTTGTTTAATTGTTAACGTTTTGTATAATGTTAAATTTTGTAATATTTTGTAATTGTTAATGTTTTGAAAAAGAAAGAAAGCAGTAGGTTAACCCACGCAGGGAGAGATAAGTTAGATTAAATTGCAGGTAAGTAGAAGCATCATGTAGCGTTGAGGATCAAAGACGATCTTTGGTCATGTTCACAATACATTCCGCAAACTACAAAGGTGGAGCTAATTGTACTGACGCCAACAAATCTTTCAGTCCATACTCATAAATACTCAAGGCAAGTTGGGTAGCATGAATGACTCATAACAGTTGCCAGCTGCAGTATCGCTAAGAAGAGTACAATGAAAATATTCATTGAACTACATACGAATTAAAACATATAAACTTTAATTTCACATTTTCCATCTATTTATAAAAATATAAAATATCCGATATTGCTATATGTACGAGTAGCAATATTTGATTGTGAATCTGTAAAGATTCGAGTGTCGCTCATAAGTTCATTTAATTTTTACTACAAGCAATATTGTAGATAGTAAATTGTATATTCAACCGACAATAGTAAGTGTATATCCAACCTAAGAATAAGGATAACAATTTTGACTACACCGTTTTGCGACAACTTTCAATTTCCAAATTCTAAGAATATGATCCATCGTAACATTTTCCACATTGAAATTTTTACGTAGTTACTTCAATTCAATAGGAATTGCCTTTATCAACGCAACACGCGTGTTCTCATCGTGGTCAACATTCTTGACATCGATCCAAACGACGAGGTTTCACCGTCAAATGGAAGAGTCGACCACTTTTATACTCGGGTGGTTAAACTTTGACAAGTTATTTTGACTTTCGTTTCGCGACGCGCTCCTGGTTTTTTTCACCACCAACCTCGGCCTCTTCGTCTTTTTGGCCCTCGGCTCATCCACGTTTCCTTTTCCTCGTGTCTCCCGGTTGACGTGCGTTCGGCGTATTCTAAGTCGAGCAAAAAGTTAGCAATCTTATAATAGAAGTTTGCTGAATACAAAATCAGTGGGCTGTCGTTCTCTTCGCAACTTGTATAGCATAATGGGACCAAGTTGCTGCAGAACAAGAGTGCCTTGGATGTAGCGTCATTTGCAAGTCGCATAAGTTTAATATTTCTGTTACGATAAAGAAGACTACGGGAATGGCGGTGTCGAAAAATGTACGCCAAAAATAACCGCTAGTTGCGTACATTCTGATTACCCGTATTTATCCATAGTAATCACATATAATGCAGAAAATGCACAATAGTCAGTGGATAAATATTCGACATTCACATCCCGAAGGAATTTGCATTCAACAATAGCATAGAAGAAGCTTTTACTCAAACATTTCTTTATGACAATGCTACATATTGCTGAGAATGAGGAATACAATAGAGTTAATCCCTTTCACGAATTCTGATATGGTACCCTTATCTGGTGCCTTATTCTTAAGCAGCTGCATTTATCGATAAATGCCCAGGGTGAAATAAGAAACTTTTGATTGTTGACCGCAAATTAAGGTGGAACTTACCTGACCGGAAGACTCAGTACTGTTGCACCCGAGGTACAATGATCTTGTTCAAGTCGACAAGTTGTACCACATTTGGTTTGTTCCGTACCTCGAACGTATCCCATCTCTGGAACATTCGGGTTCAGGTTATGAACCACCATGTTCATGTCGCCATTATGTTTAACACGGTTCACCTGTTCACGCTCATGATCAACCGAGCACGGTGTCCGTTTTATAAACAAGAAACGCACCTTTACCTGCAGCGCCTATATCTTTCGTTCAAAAAGGACAGGATGTGTTTGCAGTGTTTCTTACGCTACCCTATCGTTTTCTTCATGGGCAAATATGCTTAGTAAGTTGTTTAAGCAACTTTTTATTTAGGTACTTCGCACGTTGTCATCTGAAAGTAACCCAAAAATTTCCTGATTAAACCGTGTGAAAAGACATTAAATCCCCTCTGTGACTTTTTTTCGATTAACCTTTTAATCAAACTTACGAAACGGATATACTGTAGAGAAGAACTCTGTTCGAAAGGAAATGACGAGAAAAGCATGCACGATCGTGGAAAACGATCGTAACAAACAAATATCTGAATATTTTAATTTATATCTTAATTAGTAATATGATATGATATCGGAAACTATTCTATCGAACAAGTGATACGAAAAAAATATTGAATATAACATGAAGGTGTGTACATTGGCAATTATATATTTCAATTATATATTTAACAGTTATAGCATGAGAAATAAATAGGCTCGAGCAAGTAACTATTTATTTATACCGTATAACTTATCGTAACTAACAATATTATGATAATTTAATAAGAGTAGTTATGCAGCTTGATAAATTCAACAAATTTTTTAATACATTTGATTTTTCTGCATTTAATGTGAAAAAGTTAATAATCCCAGGAAATAATTCATTTTTAAATTATGGTATATTTCGCTTTTATATACTGTGGTTTCATACAATTGAATGTGAGCGGTACGCAAAGGACGAAATCATATTTCGTGTTGATTTATAGAATGTACAACTAGGACGAAAATCATCCAATAGGAACAAGAGTATGTGGCGATAAGATAAAATGGAGATTAGCAGTGCACTAACGGATTAGGTAGCACCATATTTCTAGCAAACAATGCCAATTTCTTGGGAAGTGAAATAGAATGGTTCATGTAATCCGGAGAGGTCAGAAATTGGTACGAGAAATCGGTACAAACCAGTGCACATAATACCGACCGATAACCTATTTAAATACTTAAGAGGGTTATTCCACGAACACGGAAGTTCGCATTGCCATGCTGTGAACGTGATTTCGGCGTCGTAGAAAGTGCCACGTATTTCTATTCAAGAAATACAATAACATAATAGGAAATACCTAAATAACATTGAGTAGTGTACAATAATGTAAAATAATCGAATAAACTAATTCAAATAAATGCCAATTTACCGAATCGATAATTTATTATATCATACTCAAAATTCAAAATTCTGCAAAAAGAACTAAATAACCTAAGCAATATATCATACCAAAATTTTTCCCTTTTTCCTCAAAACAATTTTTCTGAGCATTTTTTTTTACTGGAAAGTCTTTCTAGTGTAGCTTCCAAGAAGGTGTATATTTTTCTGAAAACTTTCAAAGTATTATGAAAAAATGTTTAACATTTTTAATCATACTTTTAAATCATTAGAGAAAAAAGGTACTTTAAGTGCTTCTTTAGTGAAAAAGATACCTTAAATTCGCATAAGAATTATCTGCCTTACAGAATCAATAACTATGTAAACACCGGCTACATATCTTAAAAAGACTAATGTAGCTATATGTATTTTGTAAAAAAACTTAACTAAACGATGCAATTTTAACAAGTCATTAAAACTGCATTAAATCATTTTATTGAATGTCTGGGAGAACGTCAGTTCAAAGTTTAGGTTGATTTTGCTGTTACAACTCGTCTGCGCTTTACGACGCGATTACTTCATGGTTTGCAGGAGCCTATGATACATACATACCCATTTCACATATCTACACTTCTCATAACATATTCATACATTCACTCAACATAAACATTCCTGATGTATGAAAAACGATGTTTCATTGCCACGACAAATCGTTTACCGCGAGAGCAGTTACATTTTTCCATTCCAGAATCAAAATGGTTTGTTGTCCAAGTTTCTCTACTTTTCGTTATTCGAGAATAACGTATGGAAGGAGAACCCGTTTGTGTGTGATGATATTTCATTGATATCGGTTTCTACATGAACTAACTAATATACTTAGGAAAATGAACGTGTACATGTAAGTGGAACGACTCGTTCAAATTTATCAGCTCATTAGTGTCGCGTGGAAGGTGTTTCCCTTTCCCGTACAATAAGGGGGAGAAGTGAATATTTCGTACGTCTATAGCGTTCAATTACGCTTCGGCCTCTTGTTTATTGCGAGTTGTCGTTTCACCATCATAGTGATTCCGTGTGTTTATATCTTGACACTTCAATCGCTATTGTATAATTTCGTTCGTTCCCATACGAGTGTTGCTCGCGATGAACGTGTGTCACTGTGACAATGCAGGTGTAACATCACTATGTGCATCGCCGTGTGTTTCACCGTGACATCACTACTGTGATTTACTTTCATGTGACTCTGTTTTAATTGATGGATGTCTTTTTGTTTCCATTTCTCACCGACCTAAACATTTCTCTTTCCATTACCTGCCATCGGGTTCCTTTACTGATTTTTGATATTGCTACGGAATTTTCCGTACTTAAATTTTTTCATACGGAACCAGGCTCGTTTTGGTCGAATTCGTTAATTCTCAACATAATTTTCACTTCGTTACTGTCACATTTTGCGACTTGTATAACTAAGTCTGTTGAATGTTTTCCAGATCGGCCTAAATCAGTGATTTTACTTAGCATTTCATAGACAGCTAATGCGAACGAGTTATACCTGAACCACAGGTACCCACGCGGTGTGAATTTACGCGTGACATACCTGGCTACTCCGAGACCATGCGATGCGATTTCGGACTTTCGGAATCTAATTAACACGTCGACAGTTACGCTCTGGAGCAATTTTGATATCATCTAACGTTATACAGGGAATTAAGTTACATTAAATATGAACGCAATCACTGTCTTAAATTAATGCTCATTTTTCTTTTATCTCAAATTATCACGTGAAAATTTTTAAATTTAATTTATTATTCTTCTTATCATTTACACTATATATACAATAACACCGATTTCCCTTGTGTTAATTTCACTATAATTAACTAAAACTGCTTATTATAATTAATTAGTAGAAATGTTATTCAAAAAGTTGATTTAATATTGCTGTTTTACAAAACGTTGCCCACTGTTGGTATTCTACTTCACAATTTATTAATTGTTATTATTTGTAGTATGGTTATGATATGTTTTTTATACAGTAGTTTGTTACTGAATATAAATTATTATTAACGGTAATTATAAACTATACGTTATTTTTTAAACTGTTAAATTAGGTAAAATGTTTTACAGCCAGCAGTCCGTATACGCTGTATACATTAATATACACATATGCATTTGAGAAGACAGTAAGTATAATAATATTATGTATGTAAAACATACATAAGTATTATATATATACCTAAGCTAAGATAATTTGCATACGTTTTCCATTATAAATAAACGTCATGATTAACAATATAACTACGTGCTATTTTTCAAATTGTGTTGAATCGTTTAATGGAACATTTCATAATTATAAAATACGTGATGCGATTATTCCCAGCAGTAATTACAACGTCATGAAAATATAAATTATAGAAGTAAAAAATATACCTAAAATATATTAAGGTAAAAATATGTACTGTGTGATTTTAATATTCGTTTAAACTAACAAATGGTTTTGTGTAAAGTTACACGTCTGTTATTTTATGTTTTTTTCCGAAGTATAAATAAATATGAAATGTTGAATTTTTTTTATGTATACAAAATTGTTAACACGGTTTTTTCAACGTTGATAACTACTTTCCTTACATATAAATTATTTAAAGATGTCACTTACATCGATTCTATATAATTTTGTTTTTTATATATAATTATTAAAGTAAAAAACAATTATTATTAACTTTTATAAATAAACTATTGCATTTGAGAATATTTTGTCAACTTGTTAATATGTTAATGTTTCCTCAGAACTTGTTTCTATATTTTATGGTTCTCTCTACGAAGTAAGTGTGTGGGTAATAAATGAAGTAGACAAGTAATTCTGTAAAATTTCCTAAATAATGTAGAGGAGTGGCAACGTGTTCGAAAGTGTCCGATGCTTAATGTACTTTTCGCCTGGACCAAAGGACTTTTTATGAGGTAAAAGTATACTGCATACTTCATCATTGAGTTTTAATTTCACTTGTCTAGACGTCTAGAAAAGGTAATTATCGAGAGGTACGAAGGTTAAGGTACAAGTAAATGTAGAAAGGCGACGTCTAGTACTTGGCACGAGTCTTTCTACTGGATTGTAAAATTGAGGATAGTTACAATGTCTCTACTCCCAATCTCGATTTTCCCATCAACTAAGTAGCGCCTATCGCATTCACTATCTCCGTCAGTTATAAACTCGAGGCCGATTTTCGAAGTACGAACGTGAGCTACAACCCGAGTAAGATGGCGGATAATCTATACCATTAACAATTTCGGCAACGACATTGTTCTTCGATTAATTACGTTTCGTTGTGTAATACCACACACATATGCACACGCATACATCCGCGATATGTTATTAACATTTGGCACATACCAACGAAGCACATTGTTATGAGCAATGTATCTTGTTCATTGTTACGTAATTCGTTTCAATATTCAAAAAGTACATCTATTTTCCCTAACAATGCGTACGTGACGATTCGAACGTTCAGTGGTAATTTGTCGAACAATGATTTTACGCAAACATTATTTATTACAAAAATCAATTAGACTGCATACAATGTACGCATGTAAATCCTACAGGCTTATTAGAAAGCTATTCAAATATTACTCAACTGCGATAATGAGATACGTCTTGCAAAATTGTTTTAAAGAAATACTAATTTGTATGGTAAAGCGTTTACCGACTAATTTTAACTTACATACATCGTTATATTCGTTTACATATGAACATGTATGGCAGTATATGTCCATTCCGGTAGCATATGAGTAAGTGTATATAATTATATACAAAAACGAATAACTTATGACTTATGTAAAATCGGAAAGTCCGTCGAAAAGGCATACACATACAAATATACATGTGTGTTAGACACGTGATACATTTGATCACGCGCAATCACGTGTAAGAGCAATTCCTTCCTTTAGTTAACTGTCCAATGAACTGTTTCGGTGTGTATGACAACCAAAGGAATGGACGTAAAAAAATAGAAAAACAATTTTTTGTAAAGCAAAATTTTGGACTATCGGCTACGGAGCGAAATGATTTAGCGAAATAGTGATGTTAACAGTGAAAGTCTCATTTTCATATAAAAGTCATGAAACACTTGTATGCAACGTGCAATAAGTATACATACCGTTTCTGACATACGAAGCATTCTTTCGATAAAAACAAGTGCACCGTTAATAAAGATGTAACTTGTAAGAAAGAATGTGTTTATGAATAGTTAGATACAATCTCCACGTAATTACACCGTCAATAAATTCCACTGCGTGTAACTTGTTCATAATCCGTACTCTGCCTTACATTATATAATTGTTTTCAACGGCAGCGCATAACTACGAGTGAACTTAAGACCGCGTAAAAGTCACAGGTGGACTGTATGTAACATGGCATATGTGTGATTATGTGTCATACGCACACTAATCATGTACCGCTAATACAGTTGGATATACGTGTGCTCGCATACGCGCATAGTTTCATATGCGTTACACGAATCAATTACCATTATACAGTCTACGCATCGATTCTTTATGCATGCATTCATGTTATTTATTTCGAAATGATTTATTTTCAGCTACTGCCTTCTACGTGTAAACCATAGAGATCATGCATGTGCCGTGAGTATCCGGCAAAGGAGCTTGCACGGCATGACATCAGATATCACGGGATTTACACCTCGAGTAGTGTAATCCGTGAAATGCGGATCTTACGTTCGGCAAATCCTCGTTACGCAGTATTACAAACCCTTCTTTAGATAAATGCATATATTTCACCTAGCCTATCGCCGTTCACGTTCCACGTAAACGTGACTCTCGGTTTCCCTTTAGCATTTTCTCCAACTGAGTTATTTCTATCGGATGTCATCGTTGCCCAGAGAACACCTTAATTCGTGGAACCTTGTACGCGACATAGCCGAGGTTGTTGCCGAGGTGGACAAAAGGCGACGGGAGGAGGAGGGGGAGGAGGTGAGAGGGTGCAGGGGGTGGCTGAGGATCGTGGCTGCGGTGGCTGCTCGCGCAACGGATGATATATTATCGGGCGCTGTTTGCACTTTGACAACATCGCGGGGCATAAAAACGCTGACTCATTTAAAGCGGCCCTCGGGATTGCGCCGCGCACGGAGATCCGCGTGCCAGCTATTCCCTCCGCGGGCTCCTCGCAAACCACCCACCCACCCCCGGACAAATCTTCTCTTCCTCTTCATCCTCTTTCTATTCACCCCTGCACGCCATCGCGTGATTCTCTTTTCTTCCGCTCCAGCGGCACCGGACTCGCCCCAGCCCCGCACCCCAGCCCCGCACCCCAGCCCCATACCCCCGTCTCCTCGCCCATCCCCCTCCACCTTTGGATCACCGCGGATCACCTTTCCCTTATGCGGAAATCCATGTGCCGATCTACATGGGGGTTCGGAGTTGGTTTTTTATGAAATATTCATTCCCATACAGATCC